>WBZZ01002368.1:190000-242500 GCA_019918135.1 Paulinella micropora | reverse complement strand
GCCATCAACGAGGCAAGGCTGCAGCAGGTCGGCAGGCACGCCATGGCTGAATACATGCATGTGTTTATGTACGCATGTATGTACGTACGTATGTATGTATGTATGTATGTATGTATGTAATGTATGTAATGTAATTAATGTATGTAATGTAATTAATGTATGTAATGTAATTAATGTAATGTAATGTATGTAACGTATGTAATATATGTAATATATGTAATGTGTGTAATGTATGTAATGTATGTAATGTATGTATGTCATGTCGTTGTCGTTGTCGTTGTTGTTGTTGTTGTTGGTGGTGGTGGTGTTGGTGTTGGTGTTGGTGTTGGTGGTGTGTGGTGGTGTGTGTTTGTGTGTGGTGGTGCGCGGTGGTGTGCGGTGTTTTGCGGTGTTGTGTGGTGTTGTGTTATGTTGTGTTATGTTATGTTATGTTATGTATGTCATGTGTGTGTGTATGTATGTATGTATGTATGCATGTATGATGTATGTATGTGTGTATGCAGGTCTCTGCGCTGAACGAGGCCAAGCTCTGGGCAAAAACCAAGGAGAACGAGCGTGTGGAGCAGCAGCTGCAGGTGTGCCGTGAGCTGGCCGCACAGGGCGCAGAGCCAATGGACCGACTGTGCCCTGTGCGCTGTGTGCTGCAGGAGCTTGTGGCGGCCAACGAGGCCAAGCTCAAGGAGAACGAAGAAAAATTCAAACAACTTGAAGAAAAGCTCAAAAAGGTGTGTCTGCAAATTCAGTGCAAAATGTTTTGCATAGTCCCTCTTTAATCTTTGTACATCTGTCTGTAAAAAGGTAAGTAGTAGGTAGGTAGGTAGGTAGGTGGATAGATAGAAAGATAGAAAGATTGAAATATAGATAGATAGATAGATAGATAGATAGATAGATAGATAGATAGATAGATAGATAGATAGATATAGATGGATGGATGGATGGATGGATGGATGGATGGAAGAATATATATGGGTCTTATTTCGCTGATAGTATTATGTGTTGTGTGTGGCGCTTTGTATCGCTCATGTGCTGTTGTGGCTGCTGTTGTGCAGCAGCAGGGCGAGGCTGTGCTCAGTCCTGAGGCGGTGCTCAGTCTGCTGCCCAAGAAGCCCACGCAGCCCAACGCACAGGTCTTGTGCGCTCCCTTGCCGCCTGCCCATACCCCGCTCTGCTCCTTTGTCCCTGCCGTTGCTGTGCATGTACAACGTGCCTGTATTTCCTATTCGACAACCCATGGAATGGAGGCAAGCATGAAGTGCATGTCTGGTGTGTGTGTGTGTGTTATAGTCGTTCGGTGGGGAGAAGGCGGGCAACGGGGTGCCGCCGCCGCTGCCACCGTCCTCTATCTACCTGGGCTTCGGCATGGGCGCCGGTACAACCCCGCCTGCCAAGAGATAGATAGAAGATAGATAGATAGATAGATAGATAGATAGATAGATAGATAGATAGATAGATAGATAGATAGATAGATTAGATAGATTAGATAGATTAGATAGATTAGATAGATTAGGTAGGTGGCTAGGTGTAGCTAGGTGTAGCTAGGTGTAGATAGATAGATAGATAGATAGATAGATAGATAGATAGATAGATAGATAGATAGATAGATAGATAGATAGATAGTAGGAGATAGTAGGTAGGTAGGTAGTAGGTAGGTAGGTAGGTAGGTAGGTAGGTAGCTAGGTAGGTAGGTAGGTAGGTATAGAGGGATAGAGGGATAGATGGATAGATAGATAGATAGATGGATAGATGGATGGATGGATGGATGGATGGATAGATAGATGGATAGATGGATAGACGGATAGACGGATAGATAGATAGATGGATAGATAGATATATGTATATATATATGTATTATATATATATATGTATTATATATATATATAATTATATTATATATATATATAGAGAGAGAGAGAGAGAGAGAGAGATAGCGCGGGCCTGCTACGTCAGCTTGGCCTCCCCCTTCTGCGTGCTCACACCCAAGCCCACCCACGCCTCTTTCTTTCTTCCACTGCCTTTTGCTGCCTTTTGTGTGTGCTGTGTTTGGTGTTGTTGTTGTTGGTTGTTCAGACGGCATTGCTCCCGCGCGGCTGCTGCCGGGCCAGGAGCAGCCAAACCCCACGCCGCCGCCGATGGCCCCGCAAGGCGCGCGCCCGCCGCCCGCTCGCGACCGCGTCTCCGATCCCTCGCGCAGCAGTCTGGTGGTGAGCGATGAGGATCTGGTGGGCCTGGAGGAGGCGGAGCGCGAGGACGCAGAGCGCGAGGCAAAAGAGCGCCAGGACGCGCAGCGCAGGGCGGAGGAGCTGGGCGTGGCCAGCAACATCAAGCACACCACCCGCAAAAAGACCAACCGGCGCGGCTCGCTGGTACAGATGATGGGCATGATGGGCTTAGGCTCATCCGAGAAAAAGCAAGACAAGAACGCGCCCAAAGCCAACCATCCCAGCCTGCTGGCGCGCATGTCCATGCGCCGCTCCAACCCATCGCCCTCCCAGCTGGTCAAGCCCATGGGCAAACTGACCGAAGACGATGATGATGACGATTTCTACTACTCCCCCAACAGCTCGGTAACCCTGCTCTTGTGATGCCGGCTGCCCCTTTGACAACTCATGACTGTCCTCTGGTGTGCCAGCACTCCACGTTGTCCAACCAAGGCGAGGAAAAGGACTGGGAGGCCGAGTACGAGGCGCTGGAAAAGAAGTACGTTGCGTGGCTGGCTCTCCTCGTGCTATTTTGCCCCAACCCACACCACATAACACTCGTCTGCCACTTTTCTTGCTTTGCACCGCGCTCGTGCTTTTGGTCGCTTGCTTGTGGTCGCGGTATACAGACGTTTCACCTGGTATCACGGGGCATGCTTTCAGAACCGTGGGCCAAACTGGCATATAGGAAATACTTTTTCAATACTGGTCGAAAGTGGCACTCATACAAAAGGGAAACTACTTTCATTTCATGTGGAAACATGGAGACATAAATAACCACCCCGTGACAGTATTCTTTGTGAATTTGTCGATGATATACGAATCCGCACTCACGTTCTTCCTGGCTGGTCAGGTACAACCAGATGAAGGAGCTGCAGATGCTGTCGCCCATCAACGCGTTCGCCTTGCGCAAGACGCCCAACTCGGGCGCCAAGTTCTCGCCCGCCACCTTCCACCGCACGCTGGCCGAGGCCTCGCTGACTGACCCCAGCGACTTCAAGGCCAAGTACGACGCGCTGTGCAACGCCATCAAGGCAGAGGGCTTGCCCATCGAGATCGACCACAGCCTCAAGAGCAAAAAGCCGCACCAGAAAGAGCTGCGTGACTTTTCTGGTCGGGACATGCCTGACCTGGGTTCTAAGGAGGCCAACGACCTGTTCGTGAATCTGCCCCTGCCGCAGCCGCACACCCACTCCACCGTCAACACCAACTTGGCCCTGCCGCCCCCCATCATCGACAAGCTGGAGCTCTCGAACAGAAGCCTTGTGTTGGACGCCTCGGCCAGAAGTGCGCGCGGGGGGGACGAGAACTACAAGGCGTTGTACGAGGCGCTTCGGGACGCGCTGCGGACCGAGGCGCAAAACGCGGACGAGTCCACCGTCATCACGCAGAACGGCAGCCCGCTCTCGCCGCACACCGCCCGCAACCTGCTCCAGCTGCTCCCCCCCCCGCCTCCCGAGTCGCCCAGCCCGTACAACGGGCCCTTCTCCTTTGAGGTGACGCCTGAGATGGGTGCGGAGGGCATGGCGCCGCCTCCCCCTCCCCCAGACACGCCGAAGAACCTGCTTCCCCCTTCCGTTCCGGACACGCCCAGCGCCAGCCAGCGGAAAAGAGAGCTGAGCCAGGCCCAGCAGGAGGCGCAGGAGTACAAGCGCAAGTACGAGGAGATGGTGCAGATGCTCAAGGAGACAGCGGCGGGGACGTCTGCTCCGGCAGTGCCGCTGCTTCCAGGCACAGCAGCTGCACCGCCTGGGTTGCCCCCCGCCGCTCCGCCGATGCCTGACATGAGCAAGCACGTGGCGGAGAGCACGGAGAAAACGGACAGCGCGCCTGCTGGGGCGCCTCCACCACCAGCACCCCCGCTCCCCGGGGCCCCACCCCTCACACCCCCTGGTAGGCCAGTCGAGGAGAGACGGGCTGCTGATGAGGGTGCAGAGAGGGGTTTGCGAGGGAGAGAAAGATAGCTAGACAGAAAGACAGGCAGACAGACGCTATCAAAGCCGGACAGCGTCAGCAGGGCGCAGGGCATTAGTAAGTAGGTAGGTAGGTAGGTAGGTAGGTAGGTAGATAGATAGATAGATAGCCCATGGGCTGATCCAGCGCGCCAGGCGTCGGGGTTATGCACAGACCAAACAAAAAGAGGACATACGTATCGCACAAGGGTTGTAAGACAGAATTGGTGGCAGAGTCCACACAGAGAGGGAAAGCGATGTGTTTAGTGCGTCCTTGATACATGTTACCTTAGCCCCCCCCCCCCCCCCCCCCCCCCCCCCCCCCCCCCCCCCGCCCCCCCCCCCCCCCCCCCCCCCCCCCCCCCCCCCCCACCTCCCTCTCTCTCTCTTCTCTCTCTCTCTCTCTCTTTCTTTCTTTCTGCTCTCTCTCGCTCGCTCGCTCGCTGGCTGGCTGGCTGTGGTTGGCGCGTTTTGTGTCAGTGGCGCCTCCCCTGGTGGATGAAGTGGAGCTGCCCGAAAAGCACCTGGCGAAACCCAACACCAAGATGATCAACCTACACTGGAAAAAGGTCCCCTCTTCCTCTCCCCCCCCCCCCCCCCCCCCCCAACCTTTCCCGTCCCGGCGCGTTTCAGTACTCGCCACACACATGGAATGCTCGTTGTTGTTGTTTGTTCTTGTTCTTGTTGTTGTTGTTTTATTATTGTTGTTATGTGTGTCTCTGTTGGGGCGGGGGGGGGGGTAGTGTTTGCACTGCGTGTTTGAGAGCCTCAAGGGACTGAGGGAGGCGGTTAATGGGGAGTCGGTGAGATTATGTCGGCTGATGGGGTGGCTAGGTGGGCAAGTCCAAGATCCTTGGCAACACGGTGTGGAACGACATCCTCAACGACAAGACGGACGAGAAGTTCCAGCTGGACCAGGAGGAGCTGGAGGCCATGTTCGGGCAGAAGGGGGTCAGCAAGGAAAAGAAGGCGTCAGCCGTGTCCCCGTTGAAGGCGGCGCCCCCAACGGTGGAGCTGGTGGACTCCAAGCGGTCGGCAGCACAGCCACGCACGCCACTAACACACGCCGCCACACGCTGCATTTGCATCCACAACCCCGCCTGCTGAGCCATGGACGGGCAACAACTCCAGCCCACTTTGTTACTTTCCTGCCACCGTCCCAACGCTTTTACGCTCGCCTCATTCTCTCTCTCTCTCTCTCTCTCTCTCTCTCTCGCTCGCTCCCACGCACACGATCCCTCCCGGTGCTGTCGCGCGCGCGGCTGCGTGGTCATTTTACTGGGCTTGCTGGGTGCTGCAACATTGTGTCTGGATATCTGTCAGGGCGTACACGGTGGACATCGCCGCGGCTCGTCTGGCGGTGCCGCCCAACCAGCTCGCCGTCGCCATCCTCGCCATCAACGACGAAGTGCTCGGTACGTGCTGTGCCTTCCCCCCCTCCCCCCCCCTCCCACGTTCCCTGCCTTATGCAAGTATGCGGCGAGCAGCAGCATCTGTGTGTGTGTGTGTGTGCGTGCGTGTGTTGCAGACATAGACTTGACGCAGCAGCTGATGCTTCTGTTGCCCACTCCCCAAGAACTCAAAAAGGTGCGCCGACTCTCCTCCAGGCGCGTGTGCATTTGACATTCAATATGCAACTCGTGCCGCGTGGCAAGGCGGTTGATGGTTAGTGTGCGTGTTGGACGTGATGGGCAGGTGGCGGAGTATGCCGACAGCGGGGAGGACTTGAGGAGATTGCAGCACTGCGCCTCCTTCTTCCTCCACTTCCGCTACGTGCCCGGTCCTGCTCCTTGCCCCGTCTCAGCTCGCCTGTCGGCCCGCTTCGCACGATCACAATCACACTCATGCGCGCGCTCTCCCTTCACGGCGCCCAGCAGCCTCTCCTGCTTGTCTACCCACAGGCTGCCCAGACCTCAGAACGAGGATGGAAATGATGCTCTTCCGATTGCAGTGGCAAGAAGATGTGGTCACAGGCACGCGCTGCAAATTCTTTTGCTTTTGGACAACGTATTCGTGTACCAATGTCGCATCTACAAGGATTTAGATATGTAATGTATGCACGCTTTGTGTTACATGCTAGATGCGCATGGAGCAAGCGCTCAAGAGCGTCCTGCAGGTCTCCCTCAAGCTTGCGCCACTAGCGTAGACACAACCCAGTCTGCTATTTTATCTAGACGGGACAGACAGGCACAGGAAACAGAAGTGCAACTTGGCAGGACGAGGGGCGGGGCGTGGCAGAGCAGGCAGTCGTGAGCGCAGAGAAGGCTTACTTTGCAGTCGTGAGCACATTGTTTGCGTAGCTGTATTGCAGTCGTGCAGGCGTAGTTCGCAGAATGAGCACCGTGCAGGAGAGGGCTGCAGAGAAACACAGTCGGGCGAAATCCGCAGCGTGAGCACAAAGCCCAGTGCAGACGTAGTCCTCAGAGCTGGCTTGTGTTGCCTGTTTTGGCCAGGCATCCCACGCGGCGCGCACCAGTGAGAACCTGAAGCAGTTTTTCGGACTAATCTTGGCCTTCGGCAACTACATGAACCACGGCAGCCGACAGGTGCCCTCCCCCTTCAATGCTTCCTGCTGGTCTGCAGTGCATGCATGCGTCGTCTGAGTGAGTGAGTGTGTATGTGTGTTTGTGTGTGTGTGTGTGTGAGAGAGAGAGAGAGAGAGAGAGAGAGAGAGAGAGAGAGAGAGAGAGAGAAAAGCGCATCTAGCCGTGGCGGCACGTGGCGGTGTGTACGGGTGCAGGGCGAGGCGTACGGGTTCCAGCTCTCCACCATTTCCACGCTCAAGTCCACCAAATCTCCTAGGTCCCCCACCGCACCCTGTGCATGGTCCCATCCAACCACTTGCCATATGCAGTGGAGGTGTTCTGCAGTGGTAGCTGTCGTGCGTGTATGTGCTGGTGGTGTTGGTTGGTCACGTGCGTGCTGACGCTTGCCTTTGTTCAGGTCGCAGATGACGCTGCTGCACTACATCGTGCGGTACGTGTTGACCAACAAGCCCGAGATCCGCGCTGTGGTGGAGGAGCTGGCGCCCGTGCTGGAGGCGGAGAAGTACGAGCAGGGACAACTCCAAAAAGATATCCAGAACTTCCACCATCGGGTCAACACGGCTTGCGGCTTGCGTGGCGACGGACGCACACAGCAACTGCACACTGCTCCCCACCGCATGCATGCCGCAACCTGCCCTATCCTTGCGCAGCCTTATCTGGTCTTTTTCTGCGCAGATCCAAACTCTGAAGCGAGCATTAGTGGCTTGCGAAACCAAGTCACATGAACAAGACAAATTTCCTCAAATCATGACCAAAGTCATGGAGGACTCAGAGGTCATTGCTTTTGGTTGTCTCTTCGTGAGAAAAATTAATTGATGGACTGCAGAGTGCGTACCAAAAGCTAGAAGACATACTGGGAGAAGCAATGTCGAAAACTAAGGTACGCTATGTATTATTATTATAATCGTTATTCTTGTTCTTGTTCTTGTCGTCGTCGTCGTCGCTTACTGTTGTTGTGATGGAATGGTTATTGTGAGTGTGCATGTATCGTTCCGTTCAGTTGGTGCACGACGTGCGCGTGGTGTGCCTGTTGCCAGGAGCTGGCGACCTACTTCGGCGAGACGGCTGACAGCACGCTCAAGTGGGAGCAGATATTTCGCTACTTGGCCGAGCTGCTGAGCGCTGTGCCCAAGGCCGAGAAGCAGCTCAACCAATGGGAAGAAGCCGAAAAGAAGCGCGAGAAGCGCGAGGAGTGGTGGCTTTTTCTTTCTTTCTTTCTTCTTTCTTTCTTTCTTTCTTTCTCTCTCTCTCTCTCTCTCCCTCTCTCTCTCTCTCTCTCTCTTTCTCTCTCTCTCCTCTCTCCTTTTTTTTGTTGTATTTATTCATTTTTTTAGGTTGTGTGTTACTGTGAGTTTTGGTGTTTGTGTAGGTTGGCTCAACAGAAAGCGAAGAATGCAACATTCAAGCACAAGAGGGGCGATTCCTTGGTGATGGAAGGAGGAGAGGAATCTCAGGAGCAGGCCAAAGAGGCAAGTACGCAAGTGCTGCCGCACGACCCCAACCAGCCCAACGGAGCTGTCGTCTTGCCAAAGCTGCGGAAAGTCTCCAAGAACGAAGGCGACAGCGTAATTGCCCGCGCTCTAACTTGCACAAATGCTCAAAATGCCCCACACAAATAATCTGTCACACGGCATTTGTTTTAAAAAAATCTTTGGAAGGCAAGGTTAGTGTTTAAGTCCCTGGTTGTGGTAAAAAGTTACCAATTGGTAACGACTATTGTGCGAACTTTTGCAAAATATTTCCGTATTTGTGTAACAAAATTACCAATTGGTAACCAAAAATTACTCAATGGTAACAGTAGGACCAGGGACTTAACTATTCAGCATGAATATGAGCAGAGCGCAAATTTGTTTGGTGTATGCAGAGACCAAAAACTCCTTCAGACTCCAACACGGAAGCACCTCCTTGGGCATCGGTATGCTGGCACACGCAAGCACCTTCCCATAGTCGCTTTTTGAAAAATATTATGTTACTGTTGCATCGGGTTCAGGTAAAACTCAAGCCCCACAAACCTCGGCCCGAATCACCCTTGTCGCAACCTCCAGACAGGCCGTCTGCGTAAGCTTTCGACTCCAATTTTTATGTACTTCCCCGAAACCTCTCTCCTTTCTGCTTTGAGTTGTCTGCAGCATCAACAGCCTCTTTTAGCTTCTAGTCTTTCCTCTACATTGATGCAGTAGGTATTGATAGTATACCGCATTCATTCGTACAACATTTTTAATGAGTAGTGTATTACATGTATCCAATTGCCATGTACATGTTCAACCCTTGTATTATCAATATTAATAATAAAGTACTATTAATATCGGTAATTATACGTTAAGTCTTCTTCAGTTCGATTTTCCAATGAATGAGTTTTCATTTATTTTAATATTGACAATTAAAGAACACTTGCTTTTCGTAGAGCTGAAAAGGAAGCATGCTATAAGTAACTTGAGCAGGCGAACATAACATGGAGAAGTGTCAATTATAGCACTTCCATTTTACTCGTACGCTTCCCATGTATTCCTACGAGTGGCAAGTCTTGCATTATTAAAAGTGTTTGCGTAAAAAAATTATATAATTTGAAAAGTAGGCAGGTGAGGCATTTAGGGGTAGTAGGTCTCGGGAAAAGCAAGAGCACTCCCCCATAATTCAAACCCGCCGATCAGACTGAGCTTGCGCAAATGATCACAGCCAATAAGCAGCTTCGTAAGTATGCTAGGCAACAATTGACGGGACCCTGCTCAGTCCAACGTCAACTCTTCTAGGCGCGGAGCCCACGCGGATAATTGCGCGCTTTCTTTTTGCCTCTGGCGCAGGCTTGTGTAGGCGCACTGGCGTTGACAGTCTGCACTCGCATCTTTCTGCTCGGCGGGTCGGGCGATACCCAGAATCTGGCTTGCGTCACAGTTTTGGACACGGCTACGGGGATCTGGTCCGAGTCGTCGCCTATGTACAGGGCCCGACAGTTTGCCGGCGGTGAGGTGCTAAAGGAACAGCTGTATGTCTTTGGTGGCAGGAGCAACAGAAACGAAGCCCTTGCCTGCGCGGAACGGTGCAGCCCCGGGGGCTCGTGGTCCGCGATCGCGCGCTTGAGGATCGCGAGGTGGGGTTGCTCGGCGGCCGTGCTGAACAACAGGTTGTACGCCATTGGCGGGCAGAACTCTGTGACGCACGCTCTAGCGGTGGTCGAGCGCTATGACCCGGCCCTAAACGTCTGGGAAGAAGTCGCGCCGCTGCTTCAGGGGCGCAAGGATTCGGTCGCGGCCGTGCTCAACAACGAACTGTATGCGATTGGGGGCTCAGATCGTGAAGGGAAAGCGCTCGCTTCTGTCGAGCGCTACGACGAGCACCGTAATGTCTGGACTTGTTATTAATTTGCCTACGTTTTTAAGCGGGGCGGCCTGCGCGGTTGCGTTGGGCTGATGAAGGCAAAAGTTTAACTACAAGTCCGCGCGCTTACTAGACTGCAATCGACTTTTTTTTTTTTTTTTTTTTTTTTTTTTTTTTTTTTTTTTTTTTTTTTTTTTTTTTTGTTCCCTCTAATTTATTAAAAAAACAAATAACACAGAGCCGGCGATGGCAGCTAGGGGGGAGGTCTGTTTTGCCCGACACTGTACTTTGTGCTCTTTACTCTGTTGCAGCTCAAACATTAAGCGTCGTAACGCTGCAACAGAACGAAGATCTCATCTTTGTCCTGTGCAAACACGAAGTCATGCGTCATTTGCAGAAAACCTTTGGCACAATCGGCTTTGAGTGTGGGGAGGGGGGGGGGCCACTCTCTCCAGCCTGCCTCATTTAGTGAAAACTTTATGGCAATCTTGTTTGTGCAAGGGCTGTACGAGGCCCCAAAGAGACAGCCTGACAACTGGGATGTATTTCAATACGCGAGCTGCTTTCTTCGAAGCCTGGGCTCGGAAAAAAAAGCTTTTATTAAATCAAAGAATCTTGTTGTTTTTTGGACAGCGGATTGGATTGAAATCTTGATTCTGAAAACTCAGGTTCGCCCCTGGGAGCCCTGCTGGAGCACTATGCACTGCGGCTGCAGCTGGAGAACCTGCGCTTGGCGTACACCCTGGACCACGCCAGGGGAACGCTAGTCCTGGGCCGGCGCCGCGAGGGCAACGTGGATCGGGCGTGGGAGAGCTGGCTGTTGCCAGGCGCTGCCACGGCGGCCGTAGGGTCGGAGCCCGCGCACGCGAGGGGCGACGTGCCGGCCAGGCGCAAGCGCACGCTTCGCCGCGCGGGCGACTCGGTACTGTGCGAACTGGCTTGCCCGCCGCTGTACAGGTACCAGGTCCCGGGACAGCGCAGCGGCGGAAGTGCCCCGTGCACCAGCGTGTCGGGCACCTGTGTCACCCGCGACAATACCAACCTGGTCTATGCGCGCGAAGCTCTCCGCCCGGAGCACGAGATCCCTTACGCACTGTGGTCTGACCTGGTGGCGCGGGTCTTTGGGCTGTCCGGCAGCGCCAGGATGGTGGCCGCCAGGCCTGAGCACGCACTGGAGGCCGGGGGGCGGCCGGCTGGGCGTATGAGGCTCGCATCCGCGCCCTCCGGACGGTCGTCGTGGAGCTGATCAATTAGTAATACTGGCAGGCGCTGACGATCGGCCCCAGGTGCCGGGCGCTGTCGTCGCGTACGCAGCGAACAAGACGATGATTCAGAGTACCAGCCTGGCGACGATGAAGAAACCCCTGGAGCATCGGCAAAGAAAAAGAAGAAGAGCAAGCAGGACAAGCCACCGGTGCCTTCTCGACGCAAGTCAAAGAAGCAGAAGACGAAGCAGAATGTGGACACACCAGAAGAAGATGGCGACGTGAGTGTGATATTAATGAAAAAAACCCAGTCACAAAAAAGGCCGAAAAAAAGAAAAAAAAAAGCAAAAGGGAAAGGCAAAGTAACGCTGGCTGACACTGAAAGTGCAGAAGAGGAGGAGGTTGAAGAGGATGAAGAACAACAAGCAGAAGATGCTGACGAGGAACAACCAGAGGAGAAAGAAGCAGAAGGTCAAGAGGAGGAACCAGCAGCAGAAGAAGATGAGGAAGATGAAGAAGAAGAGGAATTGCCTAAGAAAAAAAAGAAGAAAACAATAAAATCGGCACCTAGTGGAAAAGAAGGCAAGGAAACGAAAAACCTAAAGAAACTCCTAGTGGAAAAGAAACCCAAAAAAGTCCCAGACGCAGACTGCTCGGGAACCAGCATCGGATGCGGCGCTGTCTCGACAGCAGGAACAGGAGGAATTTCTTCTTCAGGGTCAAGATTCAGTTCTTGGTGCGAACAGGGACCAGAAGAGGTTCATGATCACTGAGGACGAGAGGTTTCTGCTGACCTTGAAACAGCATCGCATTGTTCGCAAGTTCGATCTTCCTGTCGAAGGAATGTTCAGGGTTCCAGAATTTCTTCAGTAGCGCCTAAAAGATGAGGATTATGTGGACCAGATCGTGGAATTGCTCAGCCACAATCGCTCCATTAGCAACGGGAACACAGAAAAGCGAGACGTATGCAGCATCGGAAGTGTTGCATGATTTGGAGGCGGTGCGAAACATGGTGCGATCGTTGCAGTGGTCCGATCAGAACCCACTTAAGGCGGAGCTGCATGGAATGCCGACGCTGCGGGTTGATAATCAGGCGACAGTCAGCACAGCCCCGAACTCAGTGTTTGGAAAGAGGTTGAGGCACATCCCGTTGCGACATCACCACATAACTGAGGCGATACGGAAGGGGGAGGTGGTGGTGACGTGGATGCCCTCGGAGGACAATAGGGCTTACATATTGTCGAAGAAAATAACTAGCCCGTCAGTATTTAAACGTGGGGCAGACCGACTGACTGGACACTCGAATTCACTCTTTCTCTCAGTAGTGATGAGACGGACAATGATAGGAAAGTCAGCAAGTGGTTTGCAACATTAATAGTATTATTCACGTCCTATGGAATTAGGGGGAGCTTTATGGCAACTTCTTTTGTAGAAATAGAATTGGTAGTTGTAATTCGATAGGCCGTGTAACTTGACAATTGAGTACTAGAGAATTAATGATAGGACTGACACTAGCCAATTGAAATTGATTAATTTCATTATGACTGAATGTAGCAATTCTAAGTTTCAGGTCAGGACACGCGTCTTCGGTACGCGCCAATTTGTACCTCAATCTATGTCTTAGTAAAGTATTTCAGATTTGCCAAATCAAGCAAGTCATTAAGTGCTCCGGTACTGAACACCGTTCCGACTCAAGTATTAATATAAAGACCGAGTGCCTTTAGCCATCCATCCTCGCTCTACCATGAAACGCACTAGGTCGTCAACGGGGTCAGCTTCCCCTTCTTCCTCAGGCAAACTTGCATATTCCTTCCCTAGTACACTCTGCCGTGGCATATTTAATCATATTGTACTTTTCTCCCTTTGACCCCACGTGGTGTATGTCTTATAAGAACACTTGCAACACAACAACATAGCATCGGAACCAGTGGGAAGAGGCCCAACCACCTCCTTTTCCCGTGGGGTGCCATACTGTGCACCCCTCCATAATAATAATAATAATATTAATAATAATAATTATTATAATAGTGCTTCTCTGTCAATGGCTGATGCATTTCTGCACATGCGCCTCCATCGTCTCACCCGTGAGGGGAGTACGAAGAATTGACGATAGGCTCTAATGACACCCCCGCAAGGGCAGTTCCAACACTTCCAGACGGACCGGTATGTTCAATGAAAATACTGGTCCAGACGGACCGGTATGTTCAATGAAAATACTGGTGGCACCGACGGGAATCGAACTGGCGACAGGGCCCAGATGGTAGAACTTGACTACTGGGCTATCACGGTGTCCAAAATAATAATAATAATAATAATAATAATAATAATAATAATAATAATAATAATAATAATAATAATAATAATAATAATAATAATAATAATAATAATAGTGCTTCTCTGTCAATGGCTGATGCAAATCTGCACATGCGCCTCCATCGTCTCACCCGTGAGGGGAGTACGAAGAATTGACGATAGGCTCTAATGACACCCCCGCACGGGCAGTTCCAACACTTCCAGACGGACCGGTATGTTCAATGAAAATACTGGTGGCACCGACGGGAATCGAACTGGCGACAGGGCCCAGATGGTAGAACTTGACCACTGGGCTATCACTGTGTCCAATAATAATAATAATATGAATCATATGAATAATAATAATAATAATAATAATAATAATAATAATAATAATAATAATAATAATAATAATAGTGCTTCTCTGTCAATGGCTGATGCATTTCTGCACATGCGCCTCCATCGTCTCACCCGTGAGGGGAGTACGAAGAATTGACGATAAGCTCTAATGACACCCCCGCAAGGGCAGTTCCAACACTTCCAGACGGGCCGGTATGTTCAATGAAAATACTGGTCCAGACTGATCGGTATGTTCAATGAAAATACTGGTGGCACCGACGGGAATCGAACTGGCGACAGGGCCCAGATGGTAGAACTTGACCACTGGGCTATCACGGTGTCCAATAATAATAATAATACTATATCTGAGGCGTACTGATGCAGCTAATGGCATATCCTCAACGGACATAAGCCTCCAATACCCCTTGTTCGAGGTCCTCCACCCCCCCGTGTCAGTCTCTCGCCTGATGATCGGGGCCACCGATGGAGCTCCTGAGGGCAAGACTGCACTCAGCCGAGGTTATTCCGCAGTCCCAGCAACCTCTTGCAAGACGTCACCGAATGTGCAAGTGCATACACCAAGCGCGGTTGCTAGAGCTGCCTCGAAACCCCACCCATAACAATCTGGTGTCTGCTGGGTCCTGGGCTATCAACCAGCATATGCGGAGTTAATAATAATAATAATAATAATAATAATAATAATAATAATAATAATAATAATAATAATAATAATAGTGCTTCTCTGTCAATGGCTGATGCATTTCTGCACATGCGCCTCCATCGTCTCACCCGTGAGGGGAGTACGAAGAATTGACGATAAGCTCTAATGACACCCCCGCAAGGGCAGTTCCAACACTTCCAGACGGGCCGGTATGTTCAATGAAAATACAGGTCCAGAAATAGACCGGTATGTTCAATGAAAATACTGGTGGCACCGACGGGAATCGAACTGGCGACAGGGCCCAGATGGTAGAACTTGACCACTGGGCTATCACGGTGTCCAAAATAATAATAATAATAATAATAATAATAATAATAATAGTGCTTCTCTGATAATGGCTGATGCACTTCTGCACATGCGCCTCCATCGTCTCACCCGTGAGGGGAGTACGAAGAATTGACGATAAGCTCTAATGACACCCCCGCAAGGGCAGTTCCAACACTTCCAGACGGACCGGTATGTTCAATGAAAATACTGGCGGCACCGACGGGAATCGAACTGGCGACAGGGCCCAGATGGTAGAACTTGACCACTGGGCTATCACGGTGTCCAATTTCAATGAAAATACTGGTGGCACCGACGGGAATCGAACTGGCGACAGGGCCCAGATGGTAGAACTTGACCACTGGGCTATCACGGTGTCCAATAATAATAATAATAATAATAATAATAATAATAATAATAATAATAATAATAATAATAATAATAATAATAATAGTGCTTCTCTGTCAATGGCTGATGCATTTCTGCACATGCGCCTCCATCGTCTCACCCGTGAGGGGAGTACGAAGAATTGACGATAAGCTCTAATGACACCCCCGCAAGGGCAGTTCCAACACTTCCAGACGGGCCGGTATGTTCAATGAAAATACTGGTCCAGAAATAATAATAATAATAATAATAATAATAATAATAATAGTGCTTCTCTGTCAATGGCTGATGCATTTCTGCACATGCGCCTCCATCGTCTCACCCGTGAGGGGAGTACGAAGAATTGACGATAGGCTGTAATGACACCCCCGCAAGGCAGCTCCAAGCCTTTCAGACAGACCAATACTTTCAAAGAAAATATCCTTTGAAAATACTGGCACCGACGGGAATCGAACTGGCGAATAATTAATTATTCACTTGTTTAATAATATCAACTGATTTCTGTATATTGTCAAGTCTTGTGTCTTGTGGTGAAGTCAATTGAAACTCTCTTGCCTCAGCATTTTGAACCGCTTTCTTAAAATAAGCCAAACTGCTAACAGCAGTGTCCAAATCAACAACATCCGCATTTTCTTTGTTATCAGAAATGTCTGTTAATGTGTTTTGAATAGTGCTCTTCTCATGTAAGACGAGATCGCCAAATTCAGTTAATGGTTGATTAACTAATGGAGCACCATGACTACTCCACAATTCAAACTGGTTTAGTTGAAATCCATCACTCGCGGGTCGGTTTGCTTCGTTGAGTTTGTTGATAAAGCCAATCGGCAAACGAGTTGAAGCACTTAAGTTTTTTATCATTATATAACAATAATAATTATTTTATCAATTAGCGTTAATTATTTTTTTCATAATTTGTAAATTCGTGTGTGTAATTCTTTCCTCTTTCATTTTCTTTAAATCCGCCATGGCTTGATTTACATCAATGTCATTAGTTTGAGCGACTTCCTTAGTTGGTGGCGGTGTCTCTTTAGAAGCATCTTCTATTGCTTCTATCTTGCTCGCGGGAGTTGTGGTAGTTTGTTTTGGCACGGCGACGGGAGTGGGATTAACAGATTTTGGTAGGGATTGTTCAACCTTAGGTGCTGGAGACATTTCAACTGGTTTGGCATTTGGCGCAGGTGTTGCATTACGGGCTGGTGCTATGTCTGGCGATTTTCTTTTCAATACTTCATCTGGCACTTGGTCAGGTTGTCCGCTGGAAATTGGTTCGTTAAGTGTTTTCTTTGCCCTAGGTGCTTTTGGACGGATTTGACTTTTAATCTTGCCACTCTTAATATCTTCTTCTATTTTTCTGATTGCCATATGTTCGGGTGTTCCCTTACGAATATGTGTAAGTTTGCCTCGTCCATTTTCTTTATACCAAATTGACATTGCTTGACGATAAGGGGTCGCATATAGTTTCTGTGCTGACATATTATATTATTATGAAACAAAAAAACTTTTTAATTGAATTAGTTTATAATTGAATTCAATTATAAATTGGTCATATCTCTATCCTTATTTAATCGCAATATAGTAGAGAAATTCTTTCTAAACTGGGTTGTTCTATCACTAGCAGTGTTGTTAATTACTAGGAACGAATAAGGTTCTGCCGTAGCATATTTAACCATATTGTAAAATTCTTTTTTAGTGAGAAAAGGACTTTCATATTCATCTGCCAGTCTGTCAAGTTCGCTTCTCCTTACTCCATTAAAATAATCATCCAATGGCAATTAATTCTTATTCTTCGTGGGAGTTGTGTATAACTCTGAGTTGCCACCCACACGGATACTTTGGCATGAGTTGAAGCAAAGAATAACTCTGTGAGCACTTCTGACTTAAGGAAAGTCTTACTTTGTGCTATGTCATCCAATAACAATAATATTTTTGGTGCTTTCTTAAAACCTTTCGTCTCAATCAAATCTTTTTGTTTAGTCAATATTTCGCGCATTAGTTCTGGGCGGTCTTCTTTGATTATGTCTTCTTTTTTTAACTTGAGAGTGTCTTCCAAAATCGGGCACGGACTTAAGCAAAAGACTACTATTCTATCATAGAACCCTTTCAACATGTTCTTTGGCGAGTAGATTACAAATCATAACTGATTTACCTCCGCCAGTGCTTGCACATATAACCATAGTCCCCATTGCTGGCAATATTCCTTCTTTTTGAATAGGAAGCAATTCAACCCCATCTCTTTGTGTTTTAATTGGTTGTATTCCCAAGTCATTGTTAAATTTGGGCGGTGTTTTGCTATCTAACTCTGTTATTACTGGCCTGTCAATAGTAAATTCCTCGTGTGCTTTTTCTATGTTGGTTTTCTCCAGATTCTGCTTCAAAAGTGTTTTTCGTGGCAACTTGTTTGCTATTAATCCTTTATGTATAGATTTAGGCATTACTATATTATGGGTTTTGAAAATAGTTTGGATTATATCTATAATTATCATATTCAGCACCAAAGGGTTGGGGTGGTGAAGCATAATCGTAGAAATAAGGTGAGTAAGGACTGCCAAAAGCATAATTACTAGGCGGATTGACGACTGGCTTGAAATCTCTCCTTTCTGGACGAGTTTGGACTTGTCGCGGGATTTCCGCTGAGAAGTTTCGTGTTAGTTTGCGCTTCATTTTTGGTAATTCTCGCGTCTCTCTCATTCGTTGTTGAATAACGGCTCTATTGTATCTATTAAGCATAAAATTTTTGTTTGTGTTGTTGCAGATTGTGTATCTAACAATTCAAAATCATTTTTAGTTGCTAGCATACGATCCCGTCTCTGTTCATTACCTTTAATAAGTGGATTAGTTTTTGAAGTGCCGATACCTCCATTCTAATCACTTGGCATAAGAAAACGGATAAGTGCTAACATATCTTCTCTTTCATCCTCGGGAGTTTTGCCCATAATTTTATCAACCAATTTATCAATAGATCTCATACTATCTACTATTTGGTCATTGGCGACATTTTGTTGTTCTTCGTTTTTTAGATCAGTCTGTGGCGGTTGGACTGGTTCTTCAACAAATCCGCTTGTTCTTGGCACTAGTGGCACTGGCAATGGTGCGGGTGCGGGTGTCGCTGGTGGTTCTGGTGCTGTTGTTGCTTGCGGTGGCATGGTTTGTGGTGGCATGGTTTGTGGTGGCATGGTTTGTGGTGGCATGGTTTGTGGTGGCATGGTTTGTGGTGGTTGAGTTTGTGGTGCCGGTGTTGGTATTGGTATTTGTGTTCTTGGCACGCTCGCATCCTTCAATTCTAACTCTTCCAATTGCTTCATTTGTTCTGGCGTCCATTTCCCCCTCACTTCTTGATAAATTCTCTTATCCAAAATATCGTCTGCATCTACTACGTCTGATATACTAGCACCTTGATTTAGTGCTTGTTTGATGGCCTCTTCCCATCCAACTTTTGGATCGTCATAATTGGAAAGTTTAATTTTCTTTCCAGTTTTCTCTCTCAACGATTTAACAAATCCCTTTAAGTGCCTCGTTTGGGCGCCTTTATCCTCAAGTATGAGCAAGTTATTGCCCAGTCCAATAGTATCTGCTACTACCATATTGTCTGAGTATGTGATCGGGACTTCAACACTAAGATTTATATCTTTTTCTATACTTGGTGGAATATCTTTTGTGCTCTGTGTATTAATTTTTTCTATAAAATTATTAATTGTGGCTTCATTTGCTGGTGCGATAAGAGAATATCCTTTCACGCCATTCGCTTTTTATTGTGATTTCACCATTTGATTAAACGAATTTACTAAGTTTTCATATTGTTTACTGAATGTAGCAGGATTGGTTATTTTATTTACTTTAAATGTGCATCCTTGTCAAAACTGCCCACATTTTTCATGATACCAATCATAGACATCAATGTTTTATCTACATCGCCTATAAATCCATTATACTTCGCATCTGGAGGAGTGGTTTTGATAGTTTTCCAAAACTTCATTGCATCCCAAAAAGATACTCCGCCACGTGCCCTCCCCTGTGCTTCCAAGGCCATTCTAGATATATCCGCTTTTGAAAACATTGAATTGTAATTGTCAAAAATACTCTTGGCAACTTCGGCCGTAGCCAATCCATTACTCGTTAGATAATCACTCATATTGGTAATTCTTTC
The DNA here is from genome assembly GCA_019918135.1 of Paulinella micropora. Taxonomy (NCBI): domain Eukaryota; phylum Cercozoa; class Imbricatea; order Euglyphida; family Paulinellidae; genus Paulinella; species Paulinella micropora. The sequence goes on along the minus strand of WBZZ01002368.1, from coordinate 223,137 downwards.
AAAGTATCGTTTATCGGCAAAGTCTTGGACATTCTTGTCGCGTGACGCATACAATAAATCATGTTCAAAAGCAACTAAGTCCAAAGCATCTGCTGGTAGAATGTAAGGAAATTTGCAACGAGTTCTATCTTCTAATTGAAGACGGCTTTCCACTCGTGTGCCCCCACCATTATAATTACTTCCCGCAGTATGAATTCGTTCTTCTTCCAACTTAATGAGAGCATCTGGTTGAGCAGACCATGTTTTATATATTACTTTAAGTGCTTTTGCAAGACCAAGAACTGTCATAGTCTCTACGCCTATTTTAAAAATCTTCCCACGCATTTAAAGATATTATTCCAGTAGCTAATCTGCGCGCATATTCACTTAATGCATAATCACCTATTCTTTGCTGTCCGCTTGCGATCAAAAGAGGATTAGGCGGAGGCAAACCCTGTGGCGCTTCATTTTTGCTAGTGCTAGCAAAAGGGCATTGAAAGCATCTGCTCTTCTTGTTCCAAGTAATCCAACATTCATTGCACGTAGTTGTGGATTGCTGGCAACTAATCTCAATATCTGCCCCCACGCTAGCCTTCTCACACCACATCGCCCAATACCTGTAGCAACGTTAAGTAATCTATTAAGTCTGGGACCCATAATTATCTCTTGAATACTTCTAATAATAGCATTAACAAATCTATCTACATTTCGGGGGTCATCAGTTATTCGTGGCACAAGCATCTTGTGTTCGTCGCCTATCTGTGCTTCTATTAAAGCATCATCTGGGTGTTTTCTCTCCCACTCTTCTCTGTTTTCTTTCCATTCCTTATACTCCTGCTCCGCTTGCTTTATATCCTCTCTTCGTATTACGCGAGTTTTGTCCGCTTTGCCTTTGTTTTTCATATACGTTAAGCCCTTATCGGTTAATCGTTTTAAGTCTTCTTCTTTATATTCTTGTTTTACCAATTGTGTTATATCACGCTTCATTTGCTGGATATTGTCTTCTATGTGCATTATATCATATTTATCGGTAGCCATGGCTAATTTTCGCATTTCAATCATTTGTTCATTCATGGGGGCAGTTCCATGTTTTCTTTCAAATTCTTCCATATCAATGCCGTCATCTTGGAGGTGCGCTTTCAGTTCATCGTAATTCATGTTTGCATAAATACTTTGCTTATTGTCCAACGCACTAATCCTATCTTTTAAATCCTCCATAGTATTCCCCCCTCTTGTTGAAGCATCCAACAATCTATCCGCTCTAAGCCTCTCGCGGGCTTGACTATTGATGCCTTCATTAACTTGATCAATCCAAAAATCGTCTGCTTCATCCAACAAATACTTATTTTCACGTCTAATTTCGTTATAATACGTAAAAAATGGTTTTTCGTGTGGCATTTTTTTTTATCCGCTGTTATATAGCATGGAAAATAAAAAAGAAAAAAGCGGTTTTATTATTGACGGGACGGTTTTTTCGTGGTTTAATGCTACTGGCTTAGATTGTAATAGTAGTATGATTGTTAATCTAGGAGCACCACAAAATGCGAATGAAGAGGTAAATAGGCAATATCTGGATGACAATTGTGTGAAACTAACAGGAGACCAAACAATAACAGGAATTAAAACATTCAACGGGACGAGCACTACGATAAAATATCTAACTTTAACACAAACGGCTGATTTTAATAATCAAGTTATCATTAATGGTGGAAATGTAACATATAATGGGGCGAGGATATTAAACCAAAATGGAGGAGATATATTCTTTTCACAGACATCAGGTGATTATCAATATTTCTTATTTACTCTAAATACTGCTACAAGTGGAACCGCAGACCAAAGAGGTTATGTATTCACGAATGTAGCATTTGATGTAAAAGGGGCGGGACTTTATATTTCAAAACTTTTGGACAATAAAAGTGCTTCGTCTGACATTGTTCGTTTTAACAATGCTGGTGGTATGCGTTTTTATGGTGCCTTAGATATGAATTCAAACAACATAACAAATAGTGGAACAATTACTTCAACTGCAGGAATAACTACGACAACATTAACAACGAGCGACAAAATAACAACAGCATCAGGTAAGCCAATAATCATAGGCAATACAACGAAAGGCACAGGGGCGACAGGGGGCTTAGAATTATACGGGACGGCTTCAAATATCGGAGGTGCACACTTACAAGCAATAACAACGGCGGATGCTTATCCAACATTTCAATTATTACACGACAATATAGGCTTAAGTTTTGATGCTTATTATGACAGCTCAAACTGGAAATCAAGTAATGCTGGCTCAAACTTTCAAATATACAAAAACTCAAACAAACTTGCTTTTAACTATAAATCAGGAATAACAGCAGGAAGCAATATAACATGGTCTGAGGCGATGAATATAAGCACAGCAGGATTATTAACAGCAAGTGCTGGGATTACATACACTGGCACACTAACGTCAGTAACGAATGCTAGTGGGGCGAAAATAGGAATTCAGGGACTAACAGACGGAACAAATGCAAAAGGAATATTTCTATGGGTTACCACCAATACAAGTTGGGGGATTTATGCCGCATCTGGCGGAGGTGGAAACACTAGAAGTTTGGCAAATGCTTTGGCTGTTTCAGGAAATGATTTTAGTTCATATAGTTTTCGTTTTAGGGTTGCTAATGATGCTACGATGGGTTTCGTGTGGGAGAATTCAGGAGAGCAATTGCTAATGTCACTAAATGGCGCAAACGGAACTTTATGGACAAAAGGATTGATAACGGCTAGTGCTGGAATTACATATTCTGGGTTGCTAACGACCACAACTAATAATGGAGCGAAAATAGGAATTCAAGGACAAACAGACGGGACGAATGCGAGAGGAATATTTATTTGGGATACAGGTGATTCAGCATAGGGGATTTATATGTCTCAGTCTGGAGCAAATAAATCATTAAGTGGGGGAACAGCACCAGCAGGAGGAGTAGGCGGAGGATTAACTTCTTATGCTATTTGATTTAGAGTGAATAATTCTTCAACGAGTGGGTTCATATGGGAGAATAGTTCAAATACTGCTTTAATGTCTTTGAAAGCAAGCGATGGAGAATTATGGATATTGTCTAATCCAATTCAATATTCAGACAGGAGAAAAAAAGAAGATATAAAGGAATGCTTAGGCTTAGATTTTATTAATAAGTTAAATCCAGTCTGCTATCGCATGATTGATGAAAAAAATGTAGGACTGGCTTAATAGCACAGGAATTAGAAGAAATACTAACAGAAATGAATATGCTAGATTTTGGTGGTTTTATAAAAGAAACAATTATGGTTCCGTGTCCAAAGCAAAGAAAAGAATGCGAATTGAAAGGTGTGAGTGTTAATCCAGAAGATGTTAAATGTGTTGATAGTGGCGATGTCGGTTATGGTATAGGTTATTCCGAGTTTATCGCCCCGTTAATTAAGGCCACACAGGAGTTATCGGAAAAGGTAGTTAATTTAGAAAAAGAAAATAAACTTTTACTTAATATACTACAAGACCAAACCAACCAATTAGCAGAAATACGAGCAGTCGTTTTTTCAAATGTCAAACAATAATACAACTAGACTTCACAGACCACCGCCTATTATGGATATGGATGGCGAACTAACTAAAGTCTCGTGTTCTTGAAGTAGAACTAAAGACTGAGGAAAAAAAAGTAGAGCACGAATTGGAAGATAACTGGAATTGTTGTTGTATAAAAATTTCATCAATCATGCGATAGCAGACTGGATTTAACTTATTAATAAAATCTAAGCCTAAGCATTCCTTTATATCTTCTTTTTTTCTCCTGTCTGAATATTGAATTGGATTAGACAATATCCATAATTCTCCATCGCTTGCTTTCAAAGACATTAAAGCAGTATTTGAACTATTCTCCCATATGAACCCACTCGTTGAAGAATTATTCACTCTAAATCAAATAGCATAAGAAGTTAATCCTCCGCCTACTCCTCCTGCTGGTGCTGTTCCCCCACTTAATGATTTATTTGCTCCAGACTGAACATATAAATCCCCTATGCTGAATCACCTGTATCCCAAATAAATATTCCTCTCGCATTCGTCCCGTCTGTTTGTCCTTGAATTCCTATTTTCGCTCCATTATTAGTTGTGGTCGTTAGCAACCCAGAATATGTAATTCCAGCACTAGCCGTTATCAATCCTTTTGTCCATAAAGTTCCGTTTGCGCCATTTAGTGACATTAGCAATTGCTCTCCTGAATTCTCCCACACGAAACCCATCGTAGCATCATTAGCAACCCTAAAACGAAAACTATATGAACTAAAATCATTTCCTGAAACAGCCAAAGCATTTGCCAAACTTCTAGTGTTTCCACCTCCGCCAGATGCGGCATAAATCCCCCAACTTGTATTGGTGGTAACCCATAGAAATATTCCTTTTGCATTTGTTCCGTCTGTTAGTCCCTGAATTCCTATTTTCGCCCCACTAGCATTCGTTACTGACGTTAGTGTGCCAGTGTATGTAATCCCAGCACTTGCTGTTAATAATCCTGCTGTGCTTATATTCATCGCCTCAGACCATGTTATATTGCTTCCTGCTGTTATTCCTGATTTATAGTTAAAAGCAAGTTTGTTTGAGTTTTTGTATATTTGAAAGTTTGAGCCAGCATTACTTGATTTCCGGTTTGAGCTGTCATAATAAGCATCAAAACTTAAGCCTATATTGTCGTGTAATAATTGAAATGTTGGATAAGCATCCGCCGTTGTTATTGCTTGTAAGTGTGTACCTCCGATATTTGAAGCCGTCCCGTATAATTCTAAGCCCCCTGTCGCCCCTGTGCCTTTCGTTGTATTGCCTATGATTATTGGCTTACCTGATGCTGTTGTTATTTTGTCGCTCGTTGTTAATGTTGTCGTAGTTATTCCTGCAGTTGAAGTAATTGTTCCACCATTTGTTATGTTGTTTGAATTCATATCTAAGGCACCATAAAAACGCATACCACCAGCATTGTTAAAACGAACAATGTCAGACGAAGCACTTTTATTGTCCAAAAGTTTTGAAATATAAAGTCCCGCCCCTTTTACATCAAATGCTACATTCGTGAATACATAACCTCTTTGGTCTGCGGTTCCACTTGTAGCAGTATTTAGAGTAAATAAGAAATATTGATAATCACCTGATGTCTGTGAAAAGAATATATCTCCTCCATTTTGGTTTAATATCCTCGCCCCATTATATGTTACATTTCCACCGTTAATGATAACTTGATTATTAAAATCAGCCGTTTGTGTTAAAGTTAGATATTTTATCGTAGTGCTCGTCCCGTTGAATGTTTTAATTCCTGTTATTGTTTGGTCTCCTGTTAGTTTCACACAATTGTCATCCAGATATTGCCTATTTACCTCTTCATTCGCATTTTGTGGTGCTCCTAGATTAACAATCATACTACTATTACAATCTAAGCCAGTAGCATTAAACCACGAAAAAACCGTCCCGTCAATAATAAAACTTATTTTTTTCACTGAAATTTCAAAGTTGTAATATGTTGCCGTGTTCATATCCAAACTAGCAATAGACCCAATATTACTTGTAGAATTGAAAACGATAAATGTGCCCTTTGTTGTTGAATTTATTGAATTTCCTGTTATTTCAACACCACTGCTATATGTCTTAATTCCTGCTATGGTTTGATTTCCTGCTAGTTTCACATTTTGCCCGTCTTTTGTATCAACATAATTTTTATTTGCTCCATCTGTTGAAGCGGAAGGGTCGGCTAAGTTTGCTATTTTGTTGTTATTCAAACTTAATGTTGTTCCAGTTGCGGTTATAATTAAAGTATTACATGAATATAACTCTACATATGAACCAGTTATTTGTATCGGATACCAAGTCGCTGTTGCTGTTTTTTGTGATGCAATCATTCCTATTTTTGTATCAAAGGCTATGCCAATGCCATCAAAAGAAGTAGGATTGGATGAACCACTTACTTCTAAAGTTGATGTAAATTTTTTATTCCCTGCTATGGTTTGGTCTCCTGTTAGTTTAACCACCGAAGTATCCAGAACGGAAACATCCACGCCATCAACAAGATTTACATTTGTTATGCTTTGGCTTTTCATATCAATCCCCGCACTCGCATTTATTATACTGCTAAATGTCTTAATTCCTCCTATGGTTTGGTCTCCTGTTAGTTTAACCACGGAAGTATCAACTAATATCAGGCTTCCCAGCAGATAACCAAATGCTTATGTATAGCACGGGGCAATGGAGAAATGCGACTTCACCCTTTCTGAGATTAGACGGCACTGCTAGTATCACAGGAGGACTAAATATGGGTGGTTATGCTATTTCAGGGGCTTCTACATATAATGGAATTAATCTCACTACTCTCGCATGTCACATCGCTGTGGCTATCTATACTTCCACTTGCTGAAATTTTATCATTATTATCTTGATGCTCAAATATCCATTCATCAACATCTTTGGTATTTAGTAAATTAACTCCTGTTATATTCTTCCTTCCTATACTAATATTGCCGAATTCATCCACATTTATCGGAAATGTTTTATTTACCCAGTTTATTGAATTATGCGTGAGATAACTATTCATCGCTATCGGCGCGGTTATAACCACATCCGTTAATTTATCAAGTTCAAAGTCGCTTATATAACTTGAAGTTAATGTAGCAAATGAAGTATTGCCCAAGCCATCTGTTTTTAATACTTGGTTCGCCGTGCCGTCTGCCAATGGTAATTTAAAATTTAAAATCGTATTCGTTATTAATTGACACATAACCAGCATCAGATATCAACAAAGAGGAGTTATTATTTCGCGATGATATTGTTATGTCGTCAGTCCTTGCTTGTATTGAGTTTGCTTCAATATGATCGCCATATAATTCTCCATCAATGTCTAAATTCTCATCCACTATGACAGAGCCGTAAAAATGATATGTCCATGGATTGCCCAAATGGTTCATAATTTAATAGAATTATTTTATATCGTAGAATATATAGTCTAAAAAAATATGAATATATTCGGCCGATCGCAAGAACAGCAGTCAATAGATACTAAAACTATTGCAGTCACTGCTACCCCGACATTAACAAGAAACATTCAAAATGCGTATGTTGGTCTTGACCTTAGGTCGTGGATGGAAAGTTCCACATTCACCACTCTTTGCACAGGCGGTTATGGTAGCAAAACAATATCTAATTTAAGATATGGTTATTTCATTAAAGTTGCTTTTCGCGGGTCTTTGAATTTGCCCGCCCCGACTGGAATAGGAACTTTTCAGTTCTGGTTTCATAAAACGGACGGAACAAATGTTGATGACTTTTACAGCAAAGTTCTAAATTATACAACCGCCATTGAGTATAAGTCTTTTGATTGTATATGGCTAATTCGAAGATTTGGAGTTCAAATGAAAATGATATGGTTAATGACTTGTCCAAATCCCGCGGACACCACCAATAATACAACAATACGAATTTCTGGAAATACAACTAATGAGGTTTTATTGACATATGCGACAGATGTATAACATTGGAAGTATATTATAAAACGGCATCTGCGGATTATGTATCTTTTAAACCATTATATTTAAATATTGATGTGATGAGAGACATAGCACTGACAGCGGATTACATATGAAACCTATCATACATATCTTTTAGTGTTGTTAGTTTGCCCTCGTGTTGAGATAAGACATCGCGGAAAAATGTCTTATAATCTAACTTGCCATATTTAAGAATAGGGCGTTGGTCTGGTGGTATGTGTGCGTATCTACTCTCGTGCCATTTCTTCATATCCTCCTGCATTATGGTGCGGTCTTCCACTTTCATATACAAGAAATTAAACGGGTCTTTTGATACTTTCAAATATGCCGTTATTATTTCATAGCAACTATACCCGTTCTCGGGCGGATTCCGCTTTGCTTTAATCGGTGTTTTCTTTGCCTTCGTTGGTGTGGATGCTTCTAAAACATGCATTTCTTTTTTGGCCAGTTCTTCTCCTATGTTGGCCTTGATTTCGGTGATACCAGCACTCAAATCACTTCCTGTAAAGGGTGTAAATTCTTCTATCTCATTAAAAACTACCTTCTTCAATGTATCAACAGAGGGTAATACACCTTCAACATTATCACCCTGCGGGGGTTGTTCGGGTCGGTATTTTTCGTAAAATGCGATAATTTCAGGTTTGAGCGATTTGCTTGTTGGCAGTTTTATGTCGCTACTTAAATGAGTCCATTTTTCTATTTGACTTAGATAATCTTTTTTGGTTGCAATGTTACATATAAGCATAACAAAAAAAAAATCAGTTTTTTTTATATTGTTTATTCATCATCGTCATCGTCATCGTCATCAAAAGCCCATTCATTATCACCATAAATAACCTTCCATTGATTTTTACACTCTTCTAATGTTGGTAAATCTACGTATCTAACTCGCGCGCCTGCTTCCATGGTTTTCTTCTTTTCTACCATATTTGGCATTAGTTTTCTAAGACTAGTCCAGAAACTAACCCGCGAAGTGTGCGGGTCATTCGCATTTGCTTTATACACATCATACAATTCTTCTTTTGAAACTTCTTCACCAAAACGAATTCCTGGAAATTGGTTTGTAATATATCCCAAGTTCAAGCAATCTAACCACCACTTTCTCAACTTTGAAAGAGATTTTACTTTTTGTTCTCGTAGCCCCTTCGTAATGATTGTTTCGCGATCGTTAAACTCGCTGAGGTCTCGTTCAAGAAGAAACTTTGCCAGTCGTTGCCTGTCAATAGATCTGATATCCGCAATCACTTTTCTCTTTTCGTCTGTTTTCATAAGTGCCAGTTCATCAGAAACTTAAAGGACAAGCCATCGTTACTCAGTGGTTCCCGCTGGCACTACCCATTCTTCGTTTGAAGCAAGGACTAGAAATAACATATTTTCTAATGTTAAATTTGGTAAATATTTTTGTTTAAGAGTGAGCGTGTTTTCTGATACGAGTTTCTTAATTGTTCCCGCTCGTTCTTTATCACCACCCCAAACCATTTCGTCCATAAATACTACAATTGCTTTTGCGAGTTGTGCATTGAAATCGCTCAATATTTCTCTAACGTCGGACGGCTGGAAGTAATAATCGGCACCTATTATGTCTTTGAATATTTCAAGAATAATACCCTTACCTGCTCGTTCAGTGCTTGTTAAAACTAATGATAAGTGCAGTTTTTGCCACGGCTTTTGGTAAATGCTCGCAAACATATCAAGCACCTTTTTATATATGTCTTGCATCCCCCCACACCATCTGTTTAGGATATGTTGAAAGAATGCTTCATTTTTTTCTTCTTCTGCCGTGAATGATTTCACGTCTTCTAATGTGTCCGCTGGAATTTCAAAACCCTTTTGTCGTTATCAAAGTATGCCTTGGGATCAAAGATTACGTCATTTACTCCGAGTCTTTTTGGGTGTGTAGTCCACATTTTATACAAATCAACAACGTTCAATTTAGCGGGGTTTTTACCTAGTGCTATCCAGTCCTCCTTTGATAGATTGATCTTTACTATTTTGTTTTTGAAGAATGATTCAATTGCTGATTCAGTCTTGTAGCGGAATACCTTTTTGCTTTTTGAATCAACATATTTTTCAATTATAGCGGGCTTGGCTAAATTAGCAAAAGTGTATGATTCATTCATCCAGGCCAAAGCAGTGTCTATCAATTCTTTGAATTTTTCTAAACTATTACATTCGCTGGCGAGTCGGCGCAGGTCATCAATCGTGTTGATATTACGGACGATAGGGGGTGGTAATTCGTGAATTTTCATGCCTTTACCCTCGCAACTACTATCGTGGCAGTAGAAATACAGCCCGTCTCTTCTCCATACTACATAGCAATTGTCGCTTTTATTTTCTTCCCCGTTGATAATACATACTCGTGTCCCTACGGTTTTCAAAACAGACATTCTCTGCCTTATTTCAACAATTTCTACATTTGGTATTTTGCTGAGTATAATTTTGCGTATTTCGTCTAATGTAATATGTTGATATCGTTTCAAAGTTGTATATTCGGGAATTTTGACGTCGTAAAATGTATTGTCATCAGGTCGCATAATCAAATAAGCATCTATTTCTACATCTTGTAGCAGTTTCAATGTATTTGTTTTTGGGGTGTATGAATACGGAAGCAAAACGCGGTCGCTATCCTCTTTATGAGAGTAGATAGTGTGGAAAGCCCTATTTTTGTTATAGACGGAAATATCAAGTATGGTTCGCAATTCAATATTCTTGTCGGCTCGTTCAAACGTGAAGCAGAGGTCGGGATAATCTTTTTCAATCACTACTTCCGCATACTTCCAAAACTCTTTTTGTGTTTCGCAGTTTTTGAACACCAAGCAGTTATCGTAGGAAAAATGGCACGACATTTTACCATTCTTGCTCGCGTCCAAATATTTGGCTTTTTTGGGATTATACTTCAAACCCACATTAGCAAATACATTTTCCATAAGCGTGTTCCACCGCTCATACATTTTTTCTCGTGATATTAATAATTCATCGCCATCAATGTCTGCAAACATTCGTTGGGGTTTGTTTTCCATTAATACTTCATAGTATTGCTTTTGGTTATCTGGCATTTTTTCAATCAATTCAATGAAATCCTCTTGGCATGGCACGGTGATAAATTATTTATTCCCCCACTTGATAAGAACCGCATCAAGTGGTTTATCTCTCAGTGCTTCTTCTTGTTTCCAATACCATTGTCCATTGGTCAGTGTCGGCGCGGTCATATTATATAGTCGCTCGGATCTTTTTTATAAAAATAAATGAATTATTCTATATATCAGTATATCAGTGTATGATGTTGTCATTAACAGGAAATTATAATTTTTTATATATCGTTATGAAAAAAAAAAACTTGTTTCTTTTCTTACTTATTCAAGCACCCGCATTGGATAAATCCTTTGTATTGTCCGCAATTTTCACACTTCAATCTATTTATTAAGCAGGCTTTGTGATAATACTTGTCTCTATTTGGATACTTTTCCACTACCTTTTTTGGAATTGCCCTATCACTTTTACAATAGCAACAAAATTTAATGTTTGGATAGTCAATGGTGCGGATGAGCAATGACAGGTCTTCATTCATTTTATCGTTTTCAAACCGCTTGATACATTCAGAGCCTAGCACCATTTCGCTCCAGTTTTTTATATTTTTATGATGTAGTTTTTTGTAATCTCGTGTGAGCAACAACAATATTGTTCCTCCCCTTTTTCTATACGATCTACAAGTTTCCAGTCGGCAGTGTTCCACTTTCTATCGGGCGATATAAATGAAACAGCATTAACTAGATTTAAGAAGTAATTTCCATTCACGTAATCCAAATGAAGTTGTGAGTCTTCATATGTCAAATACGATTGGAGGTGATGTGTCCATGGTTTATATAATAGTATGTATATTTTTATATATAAAATAAATTATATATTGTTTAACATACTATTATGAAAAGCACTTAATTCAAGCAATTCAGCTTTTTGTTTTTAGTATTTCTCCTTTCGCAGTAATTTTATTATCTCTTGGTTCTTATAATAGTATGCCTTCGCATTTTCCTATTCTTATCAGGATGAGCCTTCAAAATTTCTTTCGCATTTTCCCTTCTCCGTTGAACGATTTCTTCCTTGGTGAATTGAGGTGTCCTTGGCATTATATATCTCATATATATAATTATATTATTTAAATAATTTTAAATAGAAAATCCGCCCGTCTTCAAAAACGCGAAAACGCCATTGTGGCTACTTGCACACTTGAGAGTGGTATTGAGCAGGCTAAGGGCGACAATTCTTCTTAGTATTAATAGTGTCCAGGGTGGTTCGTGACAAATACCACCTGCCTGCTTTTATTTTTTACATCTTGTAATAAAAAGTGAGAGGAAAAAATTTACTTCCTTTTAATAAAAGGTTGGACAGGTTGTACAATATAAAAAATGTGTAATACTAAGAAGAATTATATAATAAATATTGAAATTTAATAACTTAAAAGTGTCTAATTCTTAAAAAATCTACTTGGACAAGTCCAACCATGGGGTTGGTCACCAATAGGAGAAGATATTTTCACTCACCCTGCTCTTATATTCATCTTTTCGTTTGCTATGATATCTCTCACGCCCGCTCTTATATTCACTCGTTGAATTATATATTAAGTATTACTATACATCGTATATATGCCAATGAGTACAATCATAGAAGAAATAAATGAGGTGTTTAACCTCCCTGATCCAAAGAAGCAACGATATCGGGAAAAGTATGTGGAAAACAATAAGGAGAAAATTAAAGAGCATCAAAGGAAATATAGAGAAGCAAACAAGGATAAGATAAATAAACAACGACGGGAATATTACAAGAAATACAGAGAAATACAGAGAAATTAATAAAGTAGTATTGGATAAATACAAAGGGGAATATCTCAAACAGATTGAAAAAGAGAAACAAACAGATCAGATCCTAATGTTGAATATTTAAAAACCCTTCAATTCTAAAATAATATCGTTATGGCTGAGCCGATGCCACCAATTTTGGTCAAAAAGGAAAAGGATAAAATATTCCAGAATTCTAGAAAATTCTATTTCCGTGAATATGTCTGTGCGACAAAATTTCACTTTTTTGTCGCAGTGTCGCAGAGTGCGACAAAATTTTTTGTCGCAGTGTGGCAAAAATATTTTTCTTTTGTATGTTTCATTGTATCCCCCCTAGTGTCCCCCCATTTTGGGGTGTGATCATTTATGTATTCGCGACTTGTCCAACCGCAAAGTGTTAAACAAGCCTTAAAATATGAAAAACCAACATTTGACATATAGAAAACATACGTAGAAATCAAACGTAAATTTATCAAACTAAGCACATTAAGAGAGATTTTGACGAAAAGACACATAAACCATATACACGCAGTTTATATATATTTTTATGAAATAAAAATATGGTTTATGTGTCTTTTCGTCAAAATCTCTCTTAATGTGCTTAGTTTGACAAATTTATGTTAAACATTTGACACTTTTTTGATTTCTATGTATGTTTTCTATATGTCAAATGTTGGTTTTTCATATTTTTAAGGCTTGTTTAATACTTTGCGGTTGGACAAGTCGCGAATACATAAATGATCATATATATATGTATTTCATGAGTGTCATGACATATTACGGTATTGTATGTTGTATGTCATAGTTGGATGCATAGATTGGTCTGTACTTTAATTTGTATGTAAATGTTGTTTTCATATCTCTGCCCTGTCACTTCGCCTTATTTCTATTATATTACCATTATTTTTGCTCGTGATAGTATGTGTCTAGTCTATTGTAGTAGTCGTATGGTACGATGCTTGTATTGCTTGTTGTGTTATGGATGTATGCGCAATGTAGAAACGGCTGAATATCATACGTGTGTGCAATTACTAGGTGCTGTTCGTGTATTATCATGTTTCATAATGAAATATAGTTGTTTGTTGTCTGCGATGTAATTGGGAATAGACATATTTAAGTACAGGGTGTAGGTACAGGTCCTGGAGCCAATAAGTTGATATATGGCTTTGTGTTATGCATGTGAGGCGTTGAAGTTTGTGCGTGTGTGTGTGTGTGTGGTAAGTGTTACACACTGCCTTTACTTTATGTTCAAGTTCTTTTTCTGTTGTAGGTCTTCAACTTTTCAAGTTCCAGAACATGGGTCTTAGATTTACATATTTATATTTTGGTATTAACCAGGGACGCTTGGATATTGTAATATTAATATTACATACATACTTTTATTATTATATTATTATTATTGCATACCATTATATATGTTTATGTTCACATGCCTTATTGACATTACGTTTTGGTGCTACATAGTCATGATGAATGTTGTTTGTCTTGCCGTGTGTGCCTTTGGTCACTCTTGGAAACGGTCATGTGCTATGTTTGTATTAGTTATATGTTATTTATGTCTACGTACACTACAATCCTGTGTGTGAATAGGCGATGTGCATGGAATTATCTATGAATATGATATATGTTTTATTGTCCTCTCTTATCTATAGGCGTAAGGGGGAGCTTATAGCTCTATATATATGTTCACAATGTATGGCAGAATGGTTGTGCATTGTCCTGTCTGTTTTGTAGGAAACAGGGGGAGCACAAACGCATTGAAGATTATCATATTATATTCTGACATATATTATATTTATACATATAAATACATATATTTGCGTGTTTGATTTCTCTTACGAACATGTGGTGTTCAGGGGGAGCTCACTCACATACTGATATACTCATTGTGTTTGTTTTGCTTAAACATAATACTTGGCTTGCAGATTTTGTCTTATGCACGGGGAGTTCATCTCTGTATGTTTCCGTCTTACTTTGTCCTTTCGTGCTTTACTATTTTATCCTTACTATTTATCTTTGCCCTTGCCTTAATTTGTGCTCCTTGTATGAATCACTACATCCATATTTGTTACTTGCGTTTCCACGTGTGTACATGTTATTGCTGTGCAAAGCAATAGTACCTGGAATAGAAGTGGTTTGTTTTGAAAGTTAGTAAATTGTCAGTTTTAATGTCTATATTGTCTATATGCAGGAGCAAGCACTATAGCATTATATATTTTCTTCATATGATTATTATGTATGTAGATTGATTCAGGGGGAGATGGTTACACTCTATTGATATATCGAAATGTGATATATTTTTTAGGGGGAGATAGGGATGTAGGGAGGTAGATAGGAGGTAGTGAGTGTAGCGAAGAGACCAAGGGGAGCGGAGAGACAGGAGCACCGACAAGAGCAAGTGAGAGTAGCGAGAGCGCTAGCGTAATGAGAGCAGCGATGAAGAAATAAATTCTAAAATTTTCAAAATTTTCTTTTGTCGTCTTTTCTCTTGCTTTCCCTATTAATTCACTCTTTTACTGTTCCTTTTTTTCATTGTCTCATGAATAATTGATCTTTGGCACATATCGGTTGGTTTGTGTGTCACTGTTCATTTGCTTGTCTATGTATTTGTTCGTTTACGCACTTGTACTATTATATGCGTTGGTACTGTGTTACGCTATTCGAATGAATCAAGTAAGTACGTTCATTTCTTTTCATGAATGATTACGATTTTTATTGTGACTTTGCATAATGACTTTTCCACATTTGTCCCTAAGTATGGATGGTACCAAGTTGTTGTATAAGTCCATAATGTTTTCATTATTGTTCGTTTTTGATTTTGAACCTACTTATTCTTATTTCTTTTACTTTGATATAACATCAATTTATACTATCATGATATGCGTATTATGATGTGAGTAGATTGGTTTTGATACATTCATGAATGTCAATCGTGTTTCTGCATATCTTATATGTATATATTATCTTATCTTGTCATGTAGTACATGCGAATACTTACTGTGCGTAGATGTACTTGTGCTTATTGGTATATCTATTTCACTACTCATCCTTAGACTAAGGAGATAATATATAATTATATGTATATGATATAACTTTATAATTGTTGACCATGAACTGTATTTCATTTTATGTCTATATTGGTTAAGTACGATACATATTTGATATGTTTTAAATCATTTTGTCCGTTTTGTTTGTGCTTCACACATATATTCAGTGACAAGTGACTACAGAAGCGGAGCGAAGCCTTCAGACCCTTTCTCGGGAATTGTCTCGAGGTTGCTTAATTTCGGGTAACTTTATTTTCTGGGTTCAGCTTTTCTTTTTCTTCTTTCATATCTATCATTAATGTGATATATGTATACAATGATTAAGGTGATGAACTTATCTATCATAATGTGATACTATCTATAAACGTCTTGTTCCTTAATATTATGTAATGCTATATATATTACATATATGCGTAGTAGGATTTCAGGCTCTACCAGGCCGTAGACTGCATCATGTTGATGATTATCTGTCACATATCTATGTAATGATTTCATAATTTTATATGATTACATCATACGCTTTCCGTCAGCTAATATTATATAATTACTTAAATTACATTTACTTGCTGTTGAGTTGTCTGCCTTTTTCGAATACTATAGTTGATATTGGAACTGTTGATTGTCCATTATTGTACCCCAACATTTCACTCCATATTACCATTCTTCACTCATTTATCATGTTCTATTGATCGTTCTAATTATATAATATAATCGAAATAGGATTGATAACTAAGATGCCGGATAGTAATTATAAAGTAAGCTTTTCATCGCGTTTATTAATGAAAATAGTCAAGGTAATGGCATTGCTTTTTAGGCAGTGGTTATATAACTTTCCTCTCTACCAGTTCTTATCTTCACTCATATTAATGCTTACTAATAGCCTTAATCGAGTGAGGGGGAGATTATATGGGCGCTTATATAACTTTAAATAAATCGCATGTAATGTCATGTAAACATGCATGCATATCATACTATTGCTTGAACCGGTCGCTGATAACCTTACATGTCTATGTTCTGGGTGTATCTATTGCTGTTCAAAAGAAAATAGTTAGCATGTTACTAACTTCACATGTTTTCGTTGCATATTTAGTGCCTTCTGTTTCTGGTATTTAGCTTGTTTGGTATATTCATGGCATACTGCATGATCTCGTTTGCTCCGAGCTCGTCTTTTGAATGTTTGCATCATGGTCCTTATGTCTGTGAGTTTCATAGGTCTATTTGGACTCCGCATGTATCAGTTTTGTAGGTACGTTCGGGACTAAGGGCTGTTAAACGGGTCGTCATAGACCCGGGCAGGGGAGAATGTGTAGTCTTACTTCATATATACATACTTGTTTGTTTTACATCTTGAATGTTACTCATGCCTTTGACTAATGCATAATTATGTTTTTGAAAATATTTATACGTCGTATCATATCTTGTACTTACTCCCGGTATCACATTTTTATTGCGTTAGATTGGGGATATATGCTTTTCTACGTGTTCTTTCTTATTAATCGAATAAAGATAGAGACTCCCTGTAATAGAATAATTCTATGACCCTGGGAAGGCAGTATAAAGGATAACAGCAGATTAAGGGATAGCTACCAGAGTGGTGTGAGAGTCCTTTTCCAGTCAAACTGCTGTATGGGATCAGATCCGACGAGTCACGTCGATCTTGCTGTGAGCGGGGGGCATCTTTTCAAGGACTTCCTATCAGCAGAGCCGACATCTACTTCTCGGAGAGAGTGACAGTACGTTAGGATTATCCTTAATTAGCGTAACTAATTAACTCAATCAGGGGGAGTGTTAGACTGTGGTTTACATAGCTAGTCTAATAAGTATTCAACTACTGTTACTGGTTAGAATCCCCAATGCCATTTTACTGCTTTGGATCGAACTGTTTAATATAAATATATTGGACCCATACCGTGGGGCTAAAGCACAGCATTGTCAGCCGACCAGCTTACCCTGGCCGCCTGTTTCTCTCAGAACCGACTCAATAAAGGATTCCCTATGTAGTAGTGGAGTGCCTTGAGCTAGCAAGTCGATGCAGCCAACCTCTGCCGGTCTGAAATGAGCTAGATTATGAACCGCTTGTCCCTGAAGGTAATTCTGCTATTAAATTACATAATAGTGTCTTGATTACAGATACACTCTCTTGGGCGATTTGTTGCACTATCTGCAAGAAATCATCACAACCTGACCTTTGTTGGAGCAACAAAGACAACCATACATTCTCATAATAGCGAGCAAAGGGAGGCAGATATTTGAGTTTGTTTATGATCATGTCTGCCTTCATAGGGACATGGATGGGGGCTCCCATTCGTTTCTCTTACTTCTTAACGATGTTAAGGTATCCTGCTAACCATTTGCTCACATCTTTCATCCTCTTGTGGTAAGAGTGGTAATGGTTTGCTTGAATAATTCAAGCCCACATTAATGTTTTTGCAGAGCAAGGAAGCATGCTACCACATCCGTTCCTCCCTGTTGCATCACTGCCATAACTTGACTGTCATGAGCGCATGACTGCAAAAGGTAAGCAAATAGGATTCTTTTGAGTGACTCTCTATTTTGCTTGTCAACTACTCTATAATGCCTAGCAGCTCGCTGAGAATTAAACAATGCAGTTGGTTTACTTCCTAGTGTCATTATTGGTACTTTGCTTTTCAGCTGAGTAGGAATGATGACAGTCTCGGTATCATCCGACTGGTCTAGTTGAGGTTCAGCTTTCACTGACGTTTGTGTTTCCTTCTTAGCTCCCTCATTGTCCCCCTCATCTTCTTTTGGGGAAAGTAAAGGTTCTTCTGAATCAATGTGAGTCAGGAGGAACTAAAACGTTAGGTGCTTTCAGGGCTTTGACGAATGGGATATCCTCACATTCAGGGATGACTGATATGACAATAGGATTGGTTGCTTCAATTGTATCACCAATTACTGCAAGCAGTGTATAGAGAAACAAATCCCAGTCCGGTTTGTCATCGTGGAGTTTGGGAGGCTCCATTCTGAACTTAGCTACATCAAACATGGAGTTAGCCATGTCGGTCTAGTATGCAAAAGGCGGAAGATAGGAGAAACGCTCGACTATCAGTAGGTCACTAGCCTGTGGTGAGTGAGGGTGAATAGATGGGGGAAAATATATAGGGGTGTGAAGTCGTAGTACCTATCGTATCTAGTCTGACCACAGGTGGAGATTGCAAAGACTGCCTACAGAACGTCTTATGCTATGATGATTGATTGCCTTCCGCACGTCCGGACAACGTACACTTTTGCGTGACTGCCTGATGCCAGCTCACCAAATATGTGTGTGTGTGATTAAAGCTCTGTATCAGAGTTCGCACAACAAGGCTAGATAACTTATTGGACCAGTATAACTTATAATGATCCTGAACTCACAGTAGACCACGTCTGCAGTAACAAAGCTTTAATAACGCGCCAAACCAACAGAAGGCGCGCAGAACGACATACAAGTAATGGCTCTACCGACACCGATACTCTTATACGGCCGGCCCATGTAACTATTAATATTGATTATTAGTTCTAACACCAATCCATATCTGTGTGCTCACAAGGAGACATCAAATACAGACAGACTGAGACTCTCTGTCATTCTTGCTGCTCTCACACAGAGGGTCCAAGAAGAAGAAGGTGGACAGAGGAGTAAAGGAATACACACAAATCACAAACAAGCGTAGGGACAGGAGCACAACACTCTACCCTTCTAGTTTGTGCATTTATTTGCATTATTTCACACGTACGTCAGAGTATTTTTGCAAATCTCTTATCGTTCTCAAAAGGTAGGTCTGAGAACTTATCCGACTAACTATCGACCTCAAGGAGAGCTTCTCTAGATTCTCTGTTACTATCTGTGTGTAGGTCCTAGTGCCTCATACCAGTTACAATATAGAAAAGGAGGAGGAGAAAGCAATTTGAGCAAGGAGAACAAAAAATCAGAGAAAGTGTCAAGGACTACTTCTCTCAAACAAAAAACAAACATTCAAACATTGCAACATAGATGACAGAGAATATCACTCTACCCTCTCTTTTAGTTTCTCTCTTCATTATAATTAGTCAATCGACTGACAGAGAAACAGAACACAAACGAACAAAAACCAAACATAGGAGCTGACACTGTCCTCCTGCTACTTACTACTACGACAACGTGTCGACAGAGGAGTGGACACAAAGCTCTGCAGTCAAGAGAAGAACAAGGAGAGCAAATGGACCCAGAAGAAGGGAAATTGGAGCAAAAAGAAGGAGGATTGGATGAAGGAGGAGGAATAGGAGAAGAAGGAGGAGGAGTAGAAAGAGAAGTAAGAGGAGGAGTAGGAGTAGGAGGAGGAGGAGTAAAAAGTGATGTGGACATTATTCGTATCCGGAATCCAAATCGATCAAATGCAAAACAAACTTTAATGACAATGAATCAAAAGAACGGAAAGCGAGAAAAGCAAATGCATAACCATGTGGGACGATCACATTATAGATCATCTAGAACATATAATAATGACTGTGAATCACTATAAACAGTAAACAGAATTACTGCGTAACATTAACTGTATTACTGTGCATCTTAGTACGCACTTCCATGTGCTACTGTGTATCATGTGATGGTCACAGCTCTGCACTGTGTAGAATATTGGCATTAAATAATCCTTAAATGGTAATGAATAATGGTCCGGTCCGGAGTGATGAAATGGTAATAATGTTGTGTTTCACACAATGTTCACCGGTAATCAAATTCCCTTATCGGTTAAGGAATAGGAGCTAATATTTGCAACATTACGTCCTACAATCCCCCCGAAATTGATTACCCCTGGCCCGCTGAGCGGCCTACCTTATCAATCTAAATGTACCTACCTCATCACTTTACATGTACCTACCTTATCACTTTACGTAGAGCACTCACAGGATATCGCTCAACTTCTCAAGTTCCATTAGAAGAGAGAATTCCTTAGCTTTCATAATGCCGTAACCATCCTCCATCTTGAGATGGGATGCAGGTATCTTGATGCAGTTAGTACTGGAGTTTATGAACTCCACTCATTCCATTATTGGGTAGGTAAGCAGTATCATTCGCTCCCCCCGGAGTTTGCTTCTCTTCATTCGTAGTCGTAGTTAATCGCAATCCGTCTTCACGTTGAAGAAATCAGAGAAACCACAAGAAGAACAATCGGCAGAAACAAAGCCAGTGCGACGGAGTGCGAGATTACGTAAACAAAAAGTTCAAAAAGATTAATACTTAACAACTATTAAAGGCAGTTCACGATATCTTGCCCTAGTATTAGACTCTTGTCTGTCGCAATTAATGGAACAAATCGTAAAAAACTGAACACCATCTACATTATCAATATCAACTGCTATAATAGGAGGATGCGATCAGAATGTGCGAGACAAACCACATATATTACAAAATTCCTTTTTGTAATTCTGCGGGGACATTTCTGAATAAATAAATGTTCTTATGTGTCCAACTATTGTCTATGTGTATGTGCATGGATACCATATGGTATCTATAATTATTAATATTCCGGATCAGAAAAAAAATAATAGAATCATAAAACTTTATTAATATTGTTATTAAACTTTGTTTTCCTGTCACCCAAAGTAAGAAAAATTTATTTACATAAGTGAAAAGGCGCATGCCTTACTGTCAGAGAGCCCCCGCCCCAAAGTCATTTTTACCCCTGATACCAGGTGGTATCTAGTGTTTAAACGATTTGAAAATGCTCAAAATCACTTACGCTGTTTTTTTTTTTTTGCTGGTTTTCCGTATTGCTTGTGCCAGGCGTGACATGTGCGACCTTCGCCGCTGCACAGTGGCATATCCTGGCCACAGGAGGCGCAATAATAACTCGTCATGGACACCCTCCTCTCAGAAAAAGCGTACAGGCAAACACGGCACCTACGCCTCTTTGGCCTCTCCGTGCTCTAGCTGTATGCGCGACCGGCCTCCTGCTTTTTTCTAATTTTGTCCGACATAAGGGTCAAAGGATATCTGCACAGTTCCATGCACGGGGTGAACGGGGGGGCGACAGGAGCGAGGGGTGCAGAGGGGGGGCTGGGGACCTGCAAGATTAGGCTCGTTTCCGCTTTCAATGAGCTTGGATGCGAGGAGATGCTTGAAAAAGCCGGGCCTGTTGTCTCCTTTCAGCATATTGAGATTGACCAAAACGGTTTTGCTGAAAAAATTGAAATGCTTGTAAGCATTGGTGATAATAAAATCCAGCAAAATAAAGAAATCAACCTTTTTCCAGTCATTGACTGTAATGCCGAGGTTGAGGGAAGAGGACCCGTGGCGAGCGGAGTTGAATTGATCGACAGCGTTGAAAGCGCTATAACGCCACGGCCTCGCACCTCGGGACAAGAGGCAAAGTGCGGCTGTAACGAGCATTCCGCGGCTTGCCGGGCAAAGTGGTGGAGCATGTAGCAATGACCTGCTGCTGATTGTGGTCGTTTTGGTTCACCGCGAGCAGCCTGATACCGTCCTTTTCGCATGTTGCTGACGCCAAATCCCCCTTCGACCCCCCCCTGGCACCCCATAGCATCTTCACAGGAAAGCCCGCGTGTGCAGTCTTCACCATTCCGACAAAATCAAGGCCCTTTTTTTCAACTCACATGCTGTTTTGCAACTGGCAAACCACGAATCACCGATTGCAATGCGCCCAGAACCGAACCACGGCCTCATCATACGCAAAGTGGTTGCAGTAGTGACCCCGAACTCATGTGCAAATTCTTTTTTTTGATCTCTCTCCTTATTTTCCACCATCTCCAGTGCGATACAGACCCCAGACTCGACACAACAGGCGGTATGATATTCCCTTCCCACGGGGATCGGCTTGCGGGGAACAACCATTTGCCCAGGCATTCCTTCTCCAGTGAACTGCCCCATACTTTCGTCGATAGTAATGACCCCCCCCCCCCCCGCAACTATGGCTTCCCTCGCCTTACGATCGACAGCCTCCGCCCACCCCCGAATAGGCAAAAAAGGGTCCTCTTCTGTTGCTGGTGGACCTGTATGTAAACATTTCAAGATCCCCTCGAACCGATTGCAGGCCATTATGTCGCCGTAACCATCCCCCGGCAAGCCGTCTGTACCCATACACTTTTTGGGTGCCCAGTGTGACCTTCTCCTACCTCTGTCGGCCAATGAGATTTGGATTAACAGCCCCACAAAGACAAAAAATTCTTCCGTGGTAAGTGGTTTTGAGACCCTCTTATCTTTCTCTTTCGCTAGCTCTATGTTAGTAAGCTGTATAAGTTTTGTCACCGCATCCATTGGCAAAAAGTGCAAAAAGTGTCTACACACAGGAAAAAAGAAAAAAATTAATAAAAAAATTGGCAAAACAAACAAAAACCTTGAAAAAAGTTGACACCATGATTACAAGAAACCAACAGACCAAACACAGAGTTTAAAAATTGTTTTCTTTCCAATCGTTGTCTGAAACAACACAACACAATTTTAAAAAAAAGACATAGACATGTAGAGAAAGTGTTGGGGAATGAGGTGCTAACTGGAATAGGAAAAATATATAGAGAAGACAGAGAGAGAGGAGGGCTTACGACAGGGATTATTCTGTGCTAAGCCTATCTAGGTGAGAATGTTTTTGACGCTCCTATATATGTTGTGTGTGCTTTTCGTTGGTCATTACTATTTCAATTTAATTCACCGTTACTTAGGTAGTTGATTTATCAATAGGCCGGACAGTCAATCATGCCAATGTTAACCGAAATGCGTAAGACCTATACCTAAGTTAGTCAGTCTGTGACGTGGCGGGAAGTCAAAGCGTCAGTTCTTTTATTATACGAGTTATTAAAGTGCGTTTCCATACTGCGTTGATAGTCTTGCTAGGTAGCCCGGATAGACTCTGAAAGGAGTCGGTAAAGGTTCCACGGAAATAGTCCTGTTATGGAATTTTCAATATAAAACTTAATAGCACCAATCCCAAGATACTGAAATTGAATTTGAAATACATTTCCTCTGCTCCAAACTACTTCTGGCATAGCCGAAGTTCCATCGCCCGGGTCATCCCAGTCTGCTCGGTCAATATAATCTACGACACCTCCTTTACAATGCGCAATATTCATTCCTGCTCTATTTGTGTATAATAAAATCCATCAACGAGTTCATTTCCTATTCCAATATATAAATACTAATCTTTTGTATCATCCGTTGTCCATATAGCAGTAAAGCGGGCGAGGGCATCCGTTCCAGTTCTATATTTTATTCTCCTTTTACTTACCAGTCTAGCATCCGCCGTGGCATCCGCTTGAGGTGTTAATGTTGCCATATTATTCAAAAATGACACAGACGATTTTGTTTCTGTTTTTGTCCATATCCTAGTATTAATGGTATATGGAAAGATTTCCTGTAAAACTGGTGTTAATTGACCTACTACTGCTTCGCCAAAAGCGGTTTTTGAATTATTTGTTTCAATATCACCATCACATCCAACTTTGACATTTATAAATTCTCCGTCCGGATTTTCTGCGATTAAGTTTCTCTGGTGAGTTTTCATTGATATTTGAGAATTGCGATTCTATTTGTCTTCGACAGATTTCTCTCTTATTCTCAAACGTCGTTTTCCTATATTATACGAGAAAAAAATATTTAATCTATTAATTTTTTTAGGATTGCGTTTCGTGCTGTCGCACTATCACTTATTCTAAAATTTTTTCTTTTTTGTTTTTCACGATGTTTATGAGCAAGCGAAAATGAGCGTAGCGAATGAAAGCGATGCTCATAAATATCAACTCATCAAAATTTCAACTCCCTTAACAAGCACACTACGTTTAAGAATGGCGATGTGACCTTTAACAAATTGAATAATGAATTAAATAAACTAAAATAATTAGTTTCACGATAAACCAGTAATGTCATAACGACTCCCAAACCATTAAGATTAATCGCTTGGTCATTTTCGTCTGTCAAGTAAAACCTAAACACATTGTTTGAATTAGCGGACAATGTTTTACCATACTCTGACCCGCTTCCATCATAGATAACAGACCCAAAAGGAATTTCGTTGGCAGTGTATATTTCTTGTAGCACGTGATTATCTCCTTCATTTACCAAATCCGATTGAAGAGATAAAGTTTTTTCACCAGTTAGAATAATTACATTTGGCGATTTAATAAAATTATTGGCAAAAAAATATGTTGAATTTCTATCAAACCCCATAACCTCGTGAATACGGGTATCACCATCAAATATAAACCGCGGTTGAATTCCTTTATTCTCTGACACGCTGAATGTTAATTTTCCATCTTCTGGGCTAATGTTGGTATTATTACTGGATACCACATAAGTATAATTATTTGGGCTGTCTGCGGTTAGCACCTCGGCTAACCCGTGTGTTAGCACATTGGCAGGGAAAGCTGTGGGGGACTTTCTACTACATGTAGCTGCAGACTACATAGTAGGGCCCAAGGAACAGCAACAGTTTTTGGAACACTTTGTCCCTTTGGCAAGTACGTACAAAGACAGGGAAAGGGATAAGGAGGTTTACGATGTGATGAAAATGGAGAGCAGTGATTTGGCAAAATGGGGGTACGATCAACCCACCTTTGCCATCACAGGCTATTCACCTAGTGAACCTAAATTGAAAACTTTGAAGCCCATCCTGATAAGGAGGATGATGGCGAGGATGTTCGTGTCCTTGCACCTCCACGAACTGCAGATGGTGGGTCATTCAAGGTTTGAGAATTTGGATGACGAATACTTTCCGACTCCTATCCCTTCTGAACAATTTGATGTTATGTTCCTAATGACGGGGATGGAATCTGACAACAGTTGGAAGGAGGAATGGTGTGGGAGTGTCAGGGCAGACCCCACCAAGCCGGAAACGTTTGATGGTGCATTGGCAGATGCTTTCTTCAAAGGCGAGGTATGGTCAATGGTGGCTAATGCCTTCTCCAAAGCGGTGAAGAATTGGGAATCCGCAAAGGAGAGGTTGAAGGAAGCAAGGTGGATGAGGGATACCAAGGTGTGGGGGAAGAAGACACCAGCCACTTTGGATTTGGTCTACGTGGAAGGCTTCATGCAGAAAGTGGAGCTAATGTCGACCAAGGAGACGGTGGAAATCCATGCCGGCAGGAGCCTGCGTGATCAGCTGAGGGAAGCTGATACAGCTGCAATGGCACAGACTTTGGTTGTTACTGCTGCGGCTACGGTGGTAGATCCTAACCTGTCGGCGATTGCCAGGGAACAGGCTCATGAAAACATATACCGATTTCTCTTGTACCTCGTGGAGGTCGTCAAGGCCATTGAAATTTGCGTTGGAAAATACGCAGGGTGGGAAGAGAGATATGCGGTGATGAAGAAAAGGGAGGAGGACGATCCCACAGACCCGGGGGAACGATATAATCAGGAGAGGAAGAGGATGAACTTATTCCTCGCCAAGTTCTCACCTGAGGCATTTCAAAACCCGGGACAAAGGGAATAAAATTCCGACGATATGGTTTACCCGACAGGTGAACTCGGCGTCGTATATGAACTCCCCTTGGTTGCGTAAGGCGATCACTTCTCTCTGCAGGTTGATGGAAGAGAATAATTTCGAGTCGCCAATGACCTTAGTGGATCTTCTCCGACAGTGCACGGATACGGATTTGATGGAGCACTTTAGGGTGGAGAATATCACAAGGGGGATGTCAAGGGAGAGTACACATCGCGATGTGTACGGGGAAACAGGGTCGATTAAACTTTCCAAGACTCATGCGATGATGCATGCTCTCATTGAGTTGCTCGTCACTCACGGAAGTCATTGGGATTTGACTAGTGAGGTTATGCTAACGGGACACATTTCAACTGTGATTGGGAATGCGTTGGCATTGACGGTCAAGAAACCGGTGAGGGTCAAGGGGGAATTTATGGAAGCGTTGGAAAATCTCAAGAAGAACAACGCGTTCTTATGAGCGCCAAACGCTTCATCAGACACGTGCTGGCAAGGATCTATCAACACGATCCGTGTGTCTATCGGGCCATAATAAAAGCATGGCCGGGGAACAAGTGGGCGGATATGATCCCGGACAACGTGGATTTCACTACGGATCAGTCCCCTGCATGGAAGAACTTTGCTAACTTATATGCGTCCGGTAGGGACATGTGGAAGGAATTCCTAGTCGCTGTAAGGGCGTGGGAAGACACGTTGGTCACCCCCGGCGGGCTAAAGGCTTTAGCGGCGGTGGCCAGGGGCCAGCTGGAGGAGGGAAAAGAGGCCAAGGCGTTTGCTATCCGAGCGGGATCAGGCACCGCGAGGCGTCGGATCCCCAAGGCAAAGAAGGGAGGCTATGGGAAGCAAAGTAAGAGGGAAGTAGTGGAGGAGGAGGAGGAAGAAGAAAGCGATGAGCGTATTCTTCCCCCGACTGCCACTAAGCCGAAGAAGGCTGCCACTCCCTACCAGGCCACTCCCTACCAGGCCAAGAAGGTTCGGCTTTGCTGGGACTATTACTTCAAGGGCTATAAATGCCCGAGGAAGGCAAACTGCCCAGGCCTTCACTCTGATCAGGACAAGGATTGGAGGGCCCTGGAAGCGTCGTTGAAGGGGGAGAACGACGGCTCCAAGTTATGGGTGGCTGTAAGGTCCATCCGGGAAAGGGGCCAGCTGACGATCAAGGATCAGCAAGTTCGGCATCTGGTCAGAGATCGCTTGAACACGTTCGATGCTGCGACCACGTCCATGCGGGAAGCTGGGGTTGGTGGTCGTGGGGGACGTGGAGGCCGTGGAGGGAAAGGCGGCTTCAGGGGCAAGAAGCGCTTTGGAAAGGGAGCATCTTCCCGGCCGTTCAAGAAGGCGAAGGTGGCAGCAGCTTCCGTAGAGGAAGTGAAAAAGGAAGAAGGGGTGGAAGTCTCCGAAATGGGAGGGGACGAAACTCGAGGTGGTACGGCCCGAGATAGGGATAACTGGGGGGGGGGGGGGGAAAACGGAGGGATCCGTAAGTACTCATGAGGATGATGCTGTGCCTCAGGTGATCAGGATTTCACCCCCGACGACTTGGAATAAACCTGGTAGGCGGGAAGTCAAGTCGGAATCCACAGCTAACCTTTCTCACAGGGGTCAGCATTTGACTAATGCAATGGATGGTTCTGTGATGCAGGTAACGATTGAACAGGACAAGCGGGGTAACAACATAGGGGGATGGGGGTCTGACAAGGCCAGGCAAGTTAATATGTTAAATAAACAAGTTGTTGCTACCGCACCGCGACAGTCGGATCCTACTCTGAAAATTTTACCGGTCCCGACGGTTATGTTTAAAAAGAAAGTTTCTATCATCCCGGAGCCCGATTGGGAGGCTAAGCCAGTACCGGTACGGGTGAGGAAGATTAAACCGGGAAAGAAAACGGCGACGGGTTTAAAAGCCAGAGGGAAACAGACTACTGCTTTTGGTGAAGGCTTCATCAGCAGCGGGCTGTCGGATCGAAAGGATTTTAATAACAGTTTTGTTCTTTTGTCTGACCTAAAGGAACGTCTGGAGGCTATTGAGATGCCGGAGCACGCGTTATGCATTACTCAGGTCTACTGCGTTGATCTGGAAAGAGCATGCGATGTTGCCAATGATACGTTGGCTAACATTAATATCGCGGGTGCGGATTTCATAACGTCCAATCGGGCGTGGTTGAATAAACATATGTTGCCGGTTAAGGGAAGCATAGAAGGGGTTAATGGGAACGCGAAGGCGGAGGTTACGGGGACGATGGTTTCAACCATTGAACTCTACTCAGGTAAGTCCTTCGATATCCAATTCTATGTCTGTCCGGAGTATTCGGGGGTTGCTGATTGGGTTCAAGCAGCTCAACAGGATGAATACGTTGATTGATTGCCGGTCGGGTTTAGTGCACTATGGCATTAGTGACGATGACGCGGAAGATATGGTGAGGGGGCGGGCAGCCGTTCCTCTCTTCCACACGGATACTTACGCGGTGTCATATAATAAACTTGGCAACGGGGGTGTCGGTGACTCACAGGCCATTGCGCGAAGCGCAAGGGTGCAGTTGGTCATACCGAAGCCTTATCAACACCCGGCGTTGGACAATTATTACAAGTATTTTCAGCCGGAGTACCGCGGGCTAGCGGGAAAGGCTAAGAACATCGTTCGACGTTGGGAAAGGGCAACAGTGGATGACTTAATTCAGGGCAGGTGTGCCCAGATTATGGCCTGCACTTTGGAGGAACATAACATGGAGATGGAGGCTGGGATGGATAGGTTCAGGTATGGGAAGAAGGGGCCTTATGTGTTCCTTCAGAACCAATATTGCTTCCATGCTAATGCATCACATGCCAATAGGCAGTTGTTTGAGCCGTTGGTATCGGTGCGGATTCCGACGGGGGGGACGGAGGATGAGGTAAAACGGATTTCGTGAGGGGCATGTGGGGTGATAAACCTCTTTGTCTGCGGAGTTCGGGAGAGACGGCGAAGTTGCTCACAAAGTATTTTGAGGGTGACAAACCGTTCTCTATTATCCTGCCGTTTCACGACAAGGCGCTATGGGCGGATGAAGTTTTGGACCGGATGGTCGATCGCCCAATCCCGGTGCCGTCTAGGAAGCAGCATCTGGTGCTGGCTTGCAGATTAGGCACTAGGGCACAGGGGATGACGTATCGGAACTCGCTCAAGGGGTGTGATCTTCAGAAGATACGTGAGCAGGCATTTACCTGCTTCACGGGGTTCTTTACTGCACCTATTCAGTACGCCTTGATTCTAGATCCTATGGCGAATCTGGGTAAGTGGGATGAGTTTCCGGAGGTCAAGTACCACCAGAAGGAAGTGGAGATGCCCTCCGAGGATGGCTTGGTGGAGGATGCGTGGACGGACATGGCGGAGGCGCCCGAACTGAAAAGTCGGAAGGACGCACAGTCATGGTGAGAGAGGATGGCTCAAATGCGGGCGGATTGGAAGGGAAGTGAGGAAGATCTGAAAAGCCTACAGGAAGTAATGGCTAGGGAAAAAGATATCTTTGATCCGCCTAGGCCGGGCACGGTCAAGCATTATGAGGCTCATCTCAGGAAGATACCGGGGATGAATAGCACTCATGCCTCTAGGAGGTCTAGTCTGGGCCGGAGGGAGGAGAGCATAGCCCAGGAGAAGGCGGAGGAACTACAGGCGGATGATTTCACTGAGTTTTCGGACTCCCCGATTTCGTCTCATGTACAGATGGTTCCAAAGCCGGACGGGGCACTGAGATTTTGTGTGAATTACTATCGGGCGAACAAAATCATCGAAGGAGAGCGATACCCGCTTCCTAAGATTGATGATTGTATGCGCAAGTTAAAACACGCGAAATATTACTCGGTGTTGGATTTGAAAAATGCGTTCTGGCAGATCCCGCTCGGTAGGAAGAGCAGGTGGCTTACCGCGTTTGTGGTGGGCATGACGCTATACTAATGGAAGGTATTGCCGAGGGTCTGAGGAACTGGCCGGGCATATTTCAGGCAGCAATTCAGAAAATGCTTGGTCGACAGTTTGAGGATGGGAGGGCAGGTGGGTTTACGGAGAAACATGGACAGAAAGAGGAGGATTATGCTTTCTGTTTCCTTGATGATATCATTATCTACTCCAATACCATGGAGGAACATCTGGCCCACATCCAGGACGTTTTCCGACGTGTGAGTTTGGTCTCAAGGTAAACCTGGCTAAGTGTCAGTTTGCCACCCGACAGGTGACGTACTTGGGATATGATAATCGAACGGCACGGTTGCGATCGCTGCTAAGAAAAGGGAGGCTGTGGACGGGATTAAGCGGCCTCAGACGCGGTCGGAGTTGTTCTCCTTTATTGAGTTGGCGCAATATTATAGTCAGTTCTTTCCGAATTGGTCGGACACGGTTAAACCGTTGCGGGAGCTGTACTTGAAGGGCGATATGAGGGAATGGACGCCTAAACAGGAGGACGTTCGAGTTCATTAAGGAAATGTTAACTCGTGATCCCCCAAATTCAATAAGGACTGCATCTTGATGATGCCGGATGTTGACAAACAGTATGTGCTAGACACCGATGCGTCTAAGTACGCGGTCGGGGCGGTCTTACAGCAGTACGATAGTCACGGAGTCCTGAGGCCGATTATGTATTTGAGCCGGAAGCTCAATAAGGCCGAACAGAACTACTGTACGAGGCAGAGGGAGGCCTTGGAGGTGGTCTGGTCCTTTATAAGGCTCAGTGAGTACTTGTGGGTGTCACGGGATATCGTTGTAAGAACGGATCAACAGAACCTTCTATGATTAATGATGAATGATTGCACGGGCCGGTTGGCCAGATGGCAGGCTTTGCTATCGTGCTATGACTTCACCGTCAAATATCTGCCCGGCAAGAAGAACATTGTCGCCGACTCATTATCTAGGGTCAATTACTCCACGCCATCCGCGTGTCTAGCTGCTATGCAGCAGATGGATGAGTTTCAGGATTTGGCTCTGAGGAAGGACATGAAGGATGTCTTACCGGCGAATATGATCTTCTATGCCAATAAGGCTCACCCGGGGGCTAGCCGGAAGGAGCCTAAGCTGGTGGAAGCTAAGAGGGCGGAATATAGGAGAGTCATGACGGCTCAGTTGGAACGGGAAGTAGGCCGAGCGGAGTGCTGTGACTAGCACTTTGCGGAGGAGGCCATGCAACGCCTTAAGGAGTACGAGGCCGATAAGGCCGCGATGCGGGATGAGGATAAGGCGGAGCATGAGTGCTACTGTTGCCAGGCACATGCGGCACCTGCCGTCCGCACCTACGTGGAAGACCCGGGCGTGGAGACGGCCCTCGAGACAGAGGAGACCTCAGCCGAGCCGGTGGAGGCTGCGGAGAGGTTGGGGCCGGATTCCAGGCTGTATGAGGGCGTCCAGGTAGAGGACGGGACAGTGCGCATTGCATCTATGGAGGCTTGGAGACAATGCCAGAGGACCGACGAGGAGTACAAGGACTTGATCCAGTACTTCTTGGCGGAAGATGAGCTGTTGCTGACGGATAGGATCCGGACACAGCTCAAGACGTTGGCATGGAGGGATGGTCTCTTATGGTACAAAGGCAAGGCGGCAGAGACGGCCAATAACCAAGAGAGGTGGGTTTTATGGGTCCCGGCCAAACTGAGACAGATGATTTACGTGGCGTCGCACGTGGTCCCGTTGGTTAATCACCCGGGGGTGCAGAGGACGCAGTGGATTATCAAAAGGTGGTGGGAGGGGATGGATCGGTTTGTGAAGGAAAGAGTCAAAGGCTGTACGACCTGTCTGATCAACAAGAGGGTCCATCGATGGAGGGAAAGATCCCGGTGGGGAACTTTACATGGCTGGAAAGGCTCTTTGAGTTCCTGCATGTAGACCACGTGGGACCATTGCCGCCGGTGGGGCAGGCGAAGGATAAATTCTTGTTGACGGTCATCGACAGGGCGAGCAATTACGTATGGGTGATCCCGGTGCCAGACACAACGGCGGAGACGACAGCCAGGGAGCTGATCGATCGAGTCCTGTGTATGGTGGGGGTCCCGAAGACGATCTGCTCGGATAAGCGGCCAGCTTTTGACAACGAGCTTATGGAAAGGCTCGCAAAGTTCTACGGGGTTCACTGGCAGTATGTAACGCCATACAACCCGAGGGCGAATGGCAAGCTTGAGCGGATCCACAGACCACTCAAGTCGGCTCTGAGGGCCTACTGCAAGAAGAGTCAGCTCTTGTGGAAGGAGGTGGTCCCGAGCTTTGTGTTCGCAATGAATGCGATGCCATCGAAAGCCCTTGGGGCGGGGGCGGAGTGTAGATCCACGTACCAGGTGGTGTTTGGACAGGAACCGGTGATGCATCAACACTTGGTTTACCAGGATGGGCCTGGGCTGGCGATGGATGAGGACGAGCTCTGGGGGGTCCGCATGCGCGTCTCAATGGAGGCGATGCAAGCGGTAAGACAGGCGAGGCTAGCGGAACAGGCTCGCAAGCTGGGCAAGGAGCCCTTGGAGCAGGACTTGTCCATGGTAACGTATAAGCCAGGGGACATCGTCATGATGTATTACCCACAGGTACCGAAGGGCATATCTTCTAAGATGTTTGTACATTGGAAGGGGCCTTATCAGGTGGTACAACAGACGGGGCCTTTTAACAATCCGATCAGAGGCAGGGGGGAGAACAAGATTGTAAATGTTCGACGCCTCATTAAGTACGATCCTTTCCTCATGGAAAACGAGACGCTCCAAGAAGCGCTCGTCAGGAACAAGGGGGAGTTTCAGGACCCTCCTAAGTTGGGGACGGATAAGGAACCCGATAGTGGTAAACCCGGGGACGGAAGGGGCCAGGGGAAGGGACAGGCACGGAGCTCCGAGGAGGGCACGGGCCCGGTAATCCCTAAAAAGCCCGAGACCGGGGAAAAGGGGTCAGTATCGAGTCGCAAGCCACACACGGAGGCTGCTAAGAGGGCGGCGGAGAATGATCTGATCTTTTCTGAACCGGGGAGTAGACCGGGTAAACGTAGAAGGACGGATGTGCAGACGGAACCGGAGGAGCCGGTGCCCTCGCAGGTGGAAGCCCAGCACAAGAAATGGAAGGAGTGTAATAAGGTACTGGGAATGAAGTGGGTATTGGATCAAAAAAGACTGACTAAAAAAAATAAAATGTTTGAATGCATTCGTGATAATGAAATCAAGCAAAATCAATAAATCAGCCCTCTTCCAATCCTGCATTCCAAGGGTGAGATTGAGGGAAGAGGACCCGTGGCGCACGGCATTGAATACATCAACTGCATTAAAAGCAGAATAATAAAGGGCCACAGCCTCACAGCGGGGAACCCGATGATCATTGA
>WBZZ01002368.1:175000-177500 GCA_019918135.1 Paulinella micropora | reverse complement strand
CATTTTCTTGCTTTCTTTCTTTCTTTCTTTCTTTCTTTCTTGCTTGCTTGCTTGCTTGCTTGCTGGCTTGCTTTCTTCTTTCTGTCCGTTCATTTGTCTTATGCCTTGACTGTCCTTTTATGTAGGAAATAGTAAGAAGCCTGGTAACAAGTTGTGAATGGAGACGACTTGATTGGTTGAACTGTGATGGAGATACTAAATCAAAACCCACAGGTAGCCGTGTCTGTTTACGGGGGTCCGCGCTCTGTAGACTTTTCGGACAACCTCCCCGCCTAATTAAACTGCTCTTCTTGTTGAATTCATGCCTGCCAAGCGTGCATGTACCCACATGGTAGTGATGATACCGGCTGCAAATGTGCCAAAAGGAGCATATTGTTGATGCCTTGCTGTGCAGGCTCAGCAGGGGCATGCAGCGGCAGCGCGGCGCAGGCAGTTCCAGCAGGAAAAGTTCAGCTACGACCGTGTAAGATCCATACACCTCTCTTCACCTCGAAAGGCTTTGAATAAATTGCGAGTGCGCTCTCCGGTTGCAATCTGTGTCCCTATTTGTGACGTTTATCCTATTGGCTCGCCTTTTCCGCGAGAATCGCAAAACTTTCGTATATTTTTCATACCTGTTGCAACACCCGATTTTGAATCGCAAATCCTAGCTTGGCCAGTGACAGAACACGGTTGAACGAAAAACGAGAGGCAGGAAAAAAAAAAAAAAAAAAAAAAAAAAAAAGAGAGAGAGAGAGAGAGAGAGAGAGAGAGAGAGAGAGAGAGAGAGAGATTATGCTTATCGCCAAGGAAAGTGATATCCGCGTGAGGGCATATGGATGAGTCGTCCGCGCGTGGGCGTTGGGTTGAGTGAGGTGTTGTGTTGGGCGCAGGTTCCCAAGCCCGCGCATCTCAACGCTGCAGTTTACCTGCGCGCCAAGCAATTGTTCCAAAGGTGCGCCTCAATTCCACGACAAGCTTTTTTTGGAAAGAGATGTATGGTTTGAAAAACAAGGATGCCAGCACATCAAAAGGAAACAAGTGCAAAACAGATCTTTCTAAAGGGTTGCTGTCACAAATTTTCTAGTGTTCGTTGTGCATAGCAATGACGCTGATATGCAAGGCACTGTGTCCCTTCAAAGGTGATTTCCCTCTGGTGTTTGACTGTAAAAGTATGTCACCAAGAGTGGGTGTGTCTGTGCGTGTGAGACAGAGAGATCCAAGAGTGGGTGTGTCTGTGCGAATGAGAACGAGAGAACGGGGGAGGAGCGGGGAAGTTTAGAATTAACAACAACAACAACAACAACAACAACAACAAACTTTGTGTATGCTTTTGTTATCCTTGGCTAGAGTCAAGAAGTTAGCGCCTACTGTTTTCAAGCAAGGTAATCACACCACCTTTCTACATTTATTAACTTTGCGTCACTCGATGATCGCCGTGTGTACAGACTTCAGTGAGAGCATGGCGGACCTGGTTGCTATTCTGGAGGCGATTGGCTCGCCCACCATCCATCTGCTGACATTCCTGGACGTGCTGGCCTCGCTGGAAACGCGCGACGCCGCGGCTCGCACCGCTAAGAGTACCCACCCCTCCATGCTCGTCCACCCTCCAAACACACACACACATACACACACACACACACACACACAGACACACGCATGCACTCCCGCTCGTGCCTTAGGCAAACAGGTGAGGGAAGCTGCAGAGCGTCTGGACCGTCTAACTGGGGCAGGACTGAGCGCGCGCGAGGTGGGGGGTGTGTTGCTTGCGGACGGCGGGGGCGCGGTGGCCGGACAGCTCAAGGGCTTCCATGCCTTGAACTGTGTTGAGAGACTCTTCTTTGACACCTGGCAGCGCTGGAGGCGCTGGCAAAGACAGGTCATCACACCTATAGCAAAAAGCACAAATTTGCCTGGTCAGCTTAAGCGATCCCTACCGATGTGATATGACCTGTTGCATCTATTTTCAAAATTAAAATCTGGCATCTTTGGCATCCGGTTCGGTCTTTGCTGTTGCCCAGCCTACCTGACATGATTTTCGCTTGTAATTCGTTTGCTGCTGTTCTCTTTCGCGTCCTCTCTTGTGCGCTTATATTTAGCGATATGTGCTTCCTTGGTGGCGCAAGAGCTTCAGTCAAATTGAGGCCAGGTCTGCGCTGTATGCTGAGCTGGGTTTTTCGTGAGCCTTGGGAAGGGAGCTGATCTTCCTCTTACGAATTATCTTGTGGGCAGGAGTGGCGCGTCCTCGGTTTGGTTTTTCATTCCGTCGGCTGTGTCTTTGCTAGGCACGGAGCATCCGTGGTGTCCTACTTCCTCTTCGCCCAATCCGTCTTCTTTCTCAATGTGCTCACCGCTCTGCTGTTCCTCGTCCTCCTAATCCCGGTATTCCACAGCAAACGCCGAAGGATTAAAGCTTCTTAGTAGCCAGTCCAAGTGTTAAGTGCCTGACAGGGATAGCGCACATTCATGTATTCCATGTAGGGTTGGAAAGCGTATAAGTGGGGAAGTGCGGACACAAGCT
>WBZZ01002368.1:17500-170000 GCA_019918135.1 Paulinella micropora | reverse complement strand
GTCGGTGCCACCAGTATTTTCATTGAACATACCGGTCTATTTCTGGACCAGTATTTTCATTGAACATACCGGCCCGTCTGGAAGTGTTGGAACTGCCCTTGCGGGGGTGTCATTAGAGCTTATCGTCAATTCTTCGTACTCCCCTCACGGGTGAGACGATGGAGGCGCATGTGCAGAAATGCATCAGCCATTGACAGAGAAGCACTATTATTATTATTATTATTATTATTATCATTATCCCTGAAAGGTGTTGGTCAAGGGGGTGTCCTGATTGCCAAAATTCCTTGTTTTTTTTTTTTTTCGCACCCCAATCGGAATAAATCATGGTTTGTGAGAACCAGGAGGAGTTGGGAGCTCATATTTGCAGGGTGGCTAGCCCCAGACTCGGTTTTGATGCTGATATAGTTTTTTGGAATGCACGCAAATATTTGCGTTAGGGGAGTGTCCTGAATGCCGAAATTCCTTGTTTTTTTTTAGCCTATTTTCTGCTCTCCCATCGGAATAAATCATGGTTTGTGGGAACCAGGAGGAGTTGGGAGCTCATATCGGCAGGATGGTCAGCCGCAGACTCTATCTTGATGCTCGTATAATTTTTTTTGAATTCACGCAAATATTTGCGTTAGGGGAGTGTCCTGAATGCCAAAATTCCTTGTTTTGTTTAGCCTATTTTCTGCTCTCCCATCGGAATAAATCATGGTTTGTGGGAACCAGGAGGAGTTGGGAGCTCATATTGGCAGGGTGGTTAGCAGCAGACTCGATGTTGATGCTGATGTAATTTTTTTGGAATTCACGCAAATATTTGCGTTAGGGGAGTGTCCTGAATGCCAAAATTCCTTGTTTTTTAGCAGTACTTGCCGGTGCCTCAGGCAATTGAACGTACCCTGTCGACGGGCAGGGGGGATGCGGGGGGCCCTCCCTCCGGGAACCCCAGCCCGGCAATTGTACAGAGGGTGGAACCCAAACCAGAAAATTGATTTTTTTGCCACCAGGCGCCCTCCGGCAATTGAACGTACCCTGTCGACGGGGCGAAGGGGGTTCCGGAGGGCACCCCAGCCCGGCGATTGCAGTACCCGTTTTGGTCGCGGGTGGCACCCACACCAGAAAATTGAGGTCTTGTGCCACCAGCCGACGTTTGCGCACACCAGAGGGAGTTAGCGGCTGTTATTTGGTGTATCTGACACTTCTTGATGAGCTGTCTTCGAAAATATAAAAATTGTGGCGCCGGGTGGTTTATACACTGGGAAATTGAGGTTTTTGCGCCATCAGGCCCGTTTGCGCACACCCGAGGGAGTTTGAGGCTGATGTTTGGTGTACCCGACACCTGTAGGTGCGCTCTCTTCGGATATTAAAAAGTTTTGGTGGCGGGTGGCACAAAAACCAGAGATTTGAGGTTTTTGTACCACCAGAGCTTACACTTGCGTTCTGCTGGTACCTCCGGCGTTCTGCTGGTACCTCCGGCAATTGAACGTACCCTGTCGACGGGGAAGGAGGGGTCCGGGGGGCCCTCCCCCCGGGAACCCCCCGGGGGGGGGGGGGGGGGGGGCAAGGTGCGCGAAGCGCACCGCTAACCATCCTTTCAGGTGTTGGCGCAGCCCCTAGTTATTATTATTATTATTATTATTATTATTATTATGGACACCGTGATAGCCCAGTGGTCAAGTTCTACCATCTGGGCCCTGTCGCCAGTTCGATTCCCGTCGGTGCCACCAGTATTTTCATTGAACATACCGATCCGTCTGGACCAGTATTTTCATTGAACATACCGGCCCGTCTGGAAGTGTTGGAACTGCCCTTGCGGGGGTGTCATTACAGCCTATCGTCAATTCTTCGTACTCCCCTCACGGGTGAGACGATGGAGGCGCATGTGCAGAAATGCATCAGCCATTGACAGAGAAGCACTATTATTATTATTATTATTATTATTATTATTATTATTATTAATGGAGGCACATGTCCAGGATCTGGATCTGATGCTATAGTCTGAGGAAGCCTATTATTATTATTATTCCCGTCGGTGCCACCAGTATTTTCATTGAACATACCGGTCCGTCTGGACCAGTATTTTCATTGAACATACCGGTCCGTCTGGAAGTGTTGGAACTGCCCTTGCGGGGGCGTCATTACAGCCTATCGTCAATTCTTCGTACTCCTCTCACGGGTGAGACGATGGAGGCGCATGTGCAGAAATGCATCAGCCATTGACAGAGAAGCACTATTATTATTATTATTATTATTATTATTATTATTATTATTATTATATGTCGCCAGTTCGATTCCCGTCGGTGCCACCAGTATTTTCATTGAACATACCGATCCGTCTGGACCAGTATTTTCATTGAACATACCGGCCCGTCTGGAAGTGTTGGAACTGCCCTTGCGGGGGTGTCATTAGATCTTATCGTCAATTCTTCGTACTCCCCTCACGGGTGAGACGATGGAGGCGCATGTGCAGAAATGCATCAGCCATTGACAGAGAAGCACTATTATTATTATTATTATTATTATTATTATTATTATGGACACCGTGATAGCCCAGTGGTCAAGTTCTACCATCTGGGCCCTGTCGCCAGTTCGATTCCCGTCGGTGCCACCAGTATTTTCATTGAACATACCGGTCCGTCTGGAAGTGTTGGAACTGCCCTTGCGGGGGTGTCATTAGAGCCTATCGTCAATTCTTCGTACTCCCCTCACGGGTGAGACGATGGAGGCGCATGTGCAGATTTGCATCAGTCATTGACAGAGAAGCACTATTATTATTATTATTATTATTCTTATTATTATTATTATTATCCCTGAAAGGCGTTGGTGAAGGGGTGGGTTTGGGGGGGGAAATGAAAATTGTGTACACCCCCCCCCCCCAGTATTTCCGCACCCCTATCGGAATGAATCATGGTTTGTCGGAACCAGGGCAGGGTGGTTAGCCCCAGACTCGATGTTGATGCTGATGTAATATTTTTGGAATTCACGCAAATATTTGCGTTAGGGGAGTGTCCTGAATGCCAACATTCCTTGTTTTTTTTCGCACCCCTGTCGGAATAATTCATGGTTTGTGTGAACCAGCAGGAGTTGGGAGCTTATATTGACAGGGTGGCTAGCCCCAGTCTCGATGTTGATGCTGATATAATTTCTTTGGAATTTCACGCAAATATTAGCGTTGTCCTGAATGCGAAAATTCCTTGTTTTTTAGCCTATTTTCTGCACCCTCGTCGGAATAAATCATGGTTTGTGTGAACCAGGATGAGTTGGGAGCTCATATTGACAGGGTGGCTAGCCGCAGACTCGATGTTGATGTTGATATAATTTTTTTGGAATTCACGCAAATATTTGCGTTAGGGGAGTGTCCTGAATGCCGAAATTCCTTGTTTTTTGGGAGTACTTGCCGGTACCTCCGGCAATTGAACGTACCCTGTCGACGGGGCAGGGGGGGGTCCGGGGGGCCCTCCCCCCGGGAACCCGAGCCCGGCGATTGTCCCCCGGGAACCCCAGCCCGACGATTGTACGTACCCGTTTTGGTCGCGGGTGGCACCCACACCAGAAAATTTAGGTCTTGTGCCACCAGCCGCCCTCCGGCAATTGAACGTACCCTGTCGACGGGAAAGGGGGGGTCCAGGAACCCAAGCCCTGCGATTGTACGTACCAGTTTTGGTCGCGGGTGGCACCCACACCAGAAAATTGAGGTCTTGTGCCACCAGCCCCGCGTTTGCGCACACAAGAAGGAATTAGCGGCTGTTATTTGGTGTATCTGACACATCTTGATGAGCTCTCTTCGAAAATATAAAAATTAGGGCACCGGGTGGCCTACACACCGGAAAGTTGAGGTTTTTGCGCCACCAGGCGCCGTTTGCGCACACCCGAGGGAGTTTGAGGCTGATGTTTGGTGTACCCGACACCTCTAGGTGCGCTCTCTTTGGAGATAAAAGGTTTTGGTGGCGGGTGGCACAAAAACCTCCGGCAATTGAACGTACCCTGTCGACGGGGGGGGGGAGGGGGGTCCGGGGGGCCCTCCCCCCGGAACCCCAGCCCGAGGGGGGGGGGGGGGGGGGGGGTGCGAAGCGCACCGCAATTCGCGCACCGCAAAGAATCCTTTCAGGTGTTGGCGCAGCCCCTAGTTATTATTATTATTATTATTATTATTATTATTATTATTATTATTATTATTATGGAGGGGTGCACAGTATGGCACCCCACGGGAAGAGGAGGTGGTTGGGCCTCTTCCCACTGGTTTCGAGGCTATGTCGTTGTGTTGGCTCCGAGGCTATGTTGTTGTGTTGGTTCCGAGGCTATGTTGTTGTGTTGGTTCCGAGGCTCTGTTGTTATGTGGGTTCCGAGGCTATGTCGATGTAGGTTCCGAGGCTATGTTGTTGCGTTGGTTCCGAGGCCATGTCGTTGTGTTGTTTTTTATAAGACATACACCACGTGGGATCAAAGGGGTATTTACATTCCGAGATCTAGGGGTGGTGACGGGTTTCGAGGCGTCCCAGACACTTACCACAAAACGTCCTCATGCGCTGGCAGACCGCATGAAATGTCTGCTACCCCTGTGAGTACCTCCATGCGGGACCTACTCAGTCTCGTGGAGCTCTCACGCGGGGAAGATCAATCATTTGTAGTTGATTTCCTGCAAGGCGCCCGACACTGTGCGGGTAGTAGGGACTTCCTTTTGGGGCCTTCTATGCAGGATGGTTAGAGTCACTCTTCCCTCCCCAACATACTCACTGTAGTCCCTGTTGGGTCGAGGATGGAGGCGCATGGCCCTCGGGCTCAGCCATGACAGATCAATATATATATATATATATATATTATTATTATTATTATTATTATTATTATTATTATTTAGGGAGTACATAGGCCATCGGTCCTTTCCATGGGCTGATTGGTATAAAGCTCCTAGAGTAATGTTCTATGCCGTCACTTCCTTTATTCCACCGATTGGTGTGGAGACTTTCCTTATGGAATGGAGGACTGGATGCACATGGCCTTTTGGCTCAGCAATTGGCAGGAGATACACTATTATTATTATTATTATTATTATTATTTTTGCACATTGCACCGCCAGTCGAGTCTTTGGAGCGGAGCCGCGTCACCGAACGGCCCCGTGCTACCAATGGAGGCACATGTCCGACAGGATCAAAGGCCCATTGACTGATAAGTCTATTATTATTATTATTATTATTATTATTATTATTATTATTTGGAACTGCCCTTGCGGGGGTGTCATTAGAGCTTATCGTCAATTCTTCGTACTCCCCTCACGGGTGAGACGATGGAGGCGCATGTGCAGAAATGCATCAGCCATTGACAGAGAAGCACTATTATTATTATTATTATTATTATTATTATTATTATTATTATTATTTTGGACACCGTGATAGCCCAGTGGTCAAGTTCTACCATCTGGGCCCTGTCGCCAGTTCGATTCCCGTCGGTGCCACCAGTATTTTCATTGAACATACCGGTCCGTCTGGACCAGTATTTTCATTGAACATACCGGTCCGTCTGGAAGTGTTGGAACTGCCCTTGCGGGGGTGTCATTACAGCCTATCGTCAATTCTTCGTACTCCCCTCACGGGTGAGACGATGGAGGCGCATGTGCAGAAATGCATCAGCCATTGACAGAGAAGCACTATTATTATTATTATTATTATTATTATTTAGGGAGTACATAGGCCATCGGTCCTTTCCATGGGCTGATTGGTATAAAGCTCCTAGAGTAATGTTCTATGCCGTCACTTCCTTTATTCCACCGATTGGTGTGGAGACTTTCCTTATGGAATGGAGGACTGGATGCACATGGCCTTTTGGCTCAGCAATTGGCAGGAGATACACTATTATTATTATTATTATTATTATTATTATTATTATTATTATTATTATTATTATTATGGAGGGGTGTACAGTATGGCACGCCACGGGAAGAGGAGGTGGTTGGGCCTCTTCCCACTGGTTTCGAGGCTATGTCGTTGTGTTGGCTCCGAGGCTATGTTGTTGTGTTGGTTTCGAGGCTATGTTGTTGTGTTGGTTCCGAGGCTCTGTTGTTGTGTGGGTTCCGAGGCTATGTCGATGTAGGTTCCGAGGCTATGTTGTTGTGTTGGTTCCGAGGCCATGTCGTTGTGTTGTTTTTTATAAGACATACACCACGTGGGATCAAAGGGGTATTTACATTCCGCTATCTAGGGGTGGTGACGGGTTTCGAGGCGTCCCAGATACTTACCACAAAACGTCCTCATGCGCTGGCTTACCACAATACGCATGACCGGTATGTTCAATGAAAATACTGGTGGCACCGACGGGAATCGAACTGGCGACAGGGCCCAGATGGTAGAACTTGACCACTGGGCTATCACGGTGTCCAAATAATAATAATAATAATAATCATAAAATAATAATAATAGTGCTTCTCTGTCAATGGCTGATGCATTTCTGCACATGCGCCTCCATCGTCTCACCCGTGAGGGGAGTACGAAGAATTGACGATAAGCTCTGATGACACCCCCGCAAGGGCAGTTCCAACACTTCCAGACGGGCCGGTATGTTCAATGAAAATACTGGTCCAGACGGATCGTTACGTTCAATGAAAATACTGGTGGCACCGACGGGAATCGAACTGGCGACAGGGCCCAGATGGTAGAACTTGACCACTGGGCTATCACGGTGTCCAAAAATAATAATAATAATAATAATAATAATAATAATAATAATAGTGCTTCTCTGTCAATGGCTGATGCATTTCTGCACATGCGCCTCCATCGTCTCACCCGTGAGGGGAGTACGAAGAATTGACGATAGGCTGTAATGACACCCCCGCAAGGGCAGTTCCAACACTTCCAGACGGACCGGTATGTTCAATGAAAATACTGGTCCAGACGGACCGGTATGTTCAATGAAAGTACTGGTGGCACCGACGGGAATCGAACTGGCGACAGGGCCCAGATGGTAGAACTTGACCACTGGGCTATCACGGTGTCCAAATAATAATAATAATAATAATAATAGTGTATCTCCTGCCAATTGCTGAGCCAAAAGGCCATGTGCATCCAGTCCTCCATTCCATAAGGAAAGTCTCCACACCAATCGGTGGAATAAAGGAAGTGACGGCATAGAACATTACTCTAGGAGCTTTATACCAATCAGCCCATGGAAAGGACCGATGGCCTATGTACTCCCTAATAGTGCTTCTCTGTCAATGGCTGATGCATTTCTGCACATGCGCCTCCATCGTCTCACCCGTGAGGGGAGTACGAAGAATTGACGATAAGCTCTAATGACAACCCCGCAAGGGCAGTTCCAACACTTCCAGACGGGCCGGTATGTTCAATGAAAATACTGGTCCAGAAATAGACCGGTATGTTCAATGAAAATACTGGTGGCACCGACGGGAATCGAACTGGCGACAGGGCCCAGATGGTAGAACTTGACCACTGGGCTATCACGGTGTCCATAATAATAATAATAATGATAATAATAATAGTGCTTCTCTGTCAATGGCTGATGCATTTCTGCACATGCGCCTCCATCGTCTCACCCGTGAGGGGAGTACGAAGAATTGACGATAAGCTCTAATGACACCCCCGCAATGGCAGTTCCAACACTTCCAGACGGGCCGGTATGTTCAATGAAAATACTGGTCCAGACGGATCGGTATGTTCAATGAAAATACTGGTGGCACCGACGGGAATCGAACTGGCGACAGGGCCCAGATGGTAGAACTTGACCACTGGGCCATCACGGTGTCAATAATAATAATAATAATAATAATAATAATAATAATAATAATAATAATAATAATAATAATAATAATAATAATATATTGATCTGTCATGGCTGAGCCCGAGGGCCATGCGCGTCCATCCCTCGACCCAACAGGGACTCCAGTGAGTATATTGGGGAGGGAAGAGTGACGGGTGTCATTAGAGCCTATCGTCAATTCTTCGTACTCCCCTCCCGGGTGAGACGATGGAGGCGCATGTGCAGATTTGCATCAGCCATTGACAGAGAAGCACTATTATTATTATTATTATTATTATTATTATTATTATTATTAATATGCCTATCAATGGACACCGTGATAGCCCAGTGGTAAAGCTACCATCTGGGCCCTGTCGCCAGTTCGATTCCCGTCGGTGCCACCAGTATTTTCGTTGAACATACCGGTCCGTCTGGAAGTGTCGGAACTGCCCGTGCGGGGGTGTCATTAGAGCCTATCGTCAATTCTTCGTACTCCCCTCACGGGTGAGACGATGGAGGCGCATGTGCAGATTTGCATCAGCCATTGACAGAGAAGCACTATTATTATTATTATCATTATCATTTTCATTATTATTATTATTATCCCTGAAAGGTGTTGAAGTAGGGGGTGCGGGGTTTGGGGGAGGGGGAAAATGGAAATTGTGTACCCACACACACACACACACACACACACCATTTCCGTACCCCTGTCCCTATAAATCATGGTTTGTGGGACCCAAGAGGAGTTGAGAGCTCATGTTGACAGGGTGGTTAGCCCCAGACTCGATCTTGATGCTGGTATAATTTTTTTGGATTCATGCAAATATTTGCGTTAGGGCAGTGTCTGAATGCCAAACTTCCTTGTTTTTTTGGCCTATTTTTCCACCCCCTGTCCCTAAAAATCAGGGTTTGTG
This sequence comes from Paulinella micropora, assembly GCA_019918135.1. Lineage (NCBI taxonomy): Eukaryota > Cercozoa > Imbricatea > Euglyphida > Paulinellidae > Paulinella > Paulinella micropora. The sequence continues at coordinate 161,361 of WBZZ01002368.1, read as the reverse complement.
TGAACCAGGAGGAGTTTGGAGTGCTGCTAAAAAACAAGGAGTTTTGGCATTCAGGACACTCCCCTAATGCAAATATTTGCGTGAATTCCAAAAAAAAAAAAAAAAAAATACCAGCATCGACATCCAGTCTGGGGCTAGCCACCCTGCCAATATGAGCTCCCAACTCCTTCTGGTTCCCACAAACCATGATTTATAGGGATGGGGGGTGCAAAAAAAGGCCAAAAAAACAAGGAATTTTGGCATTCAGGACACTCCCCTAACGCAAATATTTGCATGAATTCCAAAAAAATTATATCAGCATCAAGATCGAGTCTGGGGTTAGCTACCCTGCCAATATGATTACATAACATTACATAACATTACATAACATCATAACATTAAATGCATAACGTTTAACATAACAACACAACATAACATAACATAACATAACATAACATAACATAACATGGCATAACATGGCATAACATAACATAACGTAACATAACGTAACATAACACAACATAACACAACATAACATAACATAACATAACAACATAACAAAACATAACAAACATAACAAACATAACATAACACATAACACAACATAACATAATTGAACGTAACCTGTCGACGGGGCAGGGGGGTCCGGGGGGCCCTCCCCCCGGGAACCCAAGCCCTGCGATTGTACGTACCAGTTTTGGTCGCGGGTGGCACCCACACCAGAAAATTGAGGTCTTGTGCCACCAGCCGCCGTTTGCGCACACCAGAGGGAGTTAGCGGTTGTTATTTGGTGTATCTGACACTCTTGATGAGCTCTCTTCGAAAATATAAAAATTGTGGCGCCGGGTGGCCTACACACCGGAAAGTTGAGGTTTTTGCGCCACCAGGCGCCGTTTGCGCACACCTGAGGGAGTTTGAGGCTGATGTTTGGTGTACCCGACACCTCTCTGTGCGCTCTCTTCGGAGATAAAAAAGTTTTGGTGGCGGGTGGCACAAAAACCAGAGATTTTAGGTTTTGTGCCACCAGAGCTTACTCTTGCGTTCTGCTGGTACCTCCGGCGATTGAACGTACCCTGTCGACGGGAAGGCGGGGATCCGGGGGCTCTACCCCCCCCCCCCCCCCACTGGGGGTCCGCGCACCGCAAACCATCCTTTCAGGTGTTGGCGCAGCCCCTAGGTATTATTATTATTATTATTATTATTATTATGGACACCGTGATAGCCCAGTGGTCAAGTTCTACCATCTGAGCCCTGTCGCCAGTTCGATTCCCGTCGGTGCCACCAGTATTTTCATTGAACATACCGGTCTATTTCTGGACCAGTATTTTCATTGAACATACCGGCCCGTCTGGAAGTGTTGGAACTGCCCTTGCGGGGGTGTCATTAGAGCTTATCGTCAATTCTTCGTACTCCCCTCACGGGTGAGACGATGGAGGCGCATGTGCAGAAATGCATCAGCCATTGACAGAGAGGCACTATTATTATTATTATTATTATTATTATTATTATTATTATTATTATTATTATTATTATTATTATTATTATTATGGACACCGTGATAGCCCAGTGGTCAAGTTCTACCATCTGGGCCCTGTCGCCAGTTCGATTCCCGTCGGTGCCACCAGTATCATTGAACATACCGGTCCGTCTGGAAGTGTTGGAACTGCCTGTGCGGGGGTGTCATTAGAGCCTATCGTCAATTCTTCGTACTCCCCTCACGGGTGAGACGATGGAGGGGCATGTGCAGATTTGCATCAGCCATTGACAGAGAAGCACTATTATTATTATTATTATTATTATTATTATTATTATTATTATTATTATTATTATTATTATTATTATTATTATTATTATTATGGACACCGTGAAAGCCCAGTGGTCAAGTTCTACCATCTGGGCCCTGTCGCCAGTTCGATTCCCGTCGGTGCCACCAGTATTTTCATTGAACATATCGGTCCGTCTGGAAGTATTGGAACTGCCCGTGCGGGGGTGTCATTAGAGCCTATCGTCAATTCTTCGTACTCCCCTCACGGGTGAGACGATGGAGGCGCATGTGCAGATTTGCATCAGCCATTGACAGAGAAGCACTATTATTTTTATTATTATTATTATTATCATCATTGTTATTATTATTATTATTATTATTATTATTATCATTATTATTATTATTATTATTATTATTATTATTATTATTATTGTCGCCAGTTCGATTCCCGTCGGTGCCACCAGTATTTTCATTGAACATACCGGTCTATTTCTGGACCAGTATTTTCATTGAACATACCGGCCCGTCTGGAAGTGTTGGAACTGCCCTTGCGGGGGTGTCATTAGAGCTTATCGTCAATTCTTCGTACTCCCCTCACGGGTGAGACGATGGAGGCGCATGTGCAGAAATGCATCAGCCATTGACAGAGAAGCACTATTATTATTATTATTATTATTATTATTATTATTATTATTATTATTATTATTATTATTATTATTATTATTATTATTATTATTATTATTATTATTATTATTATTATTATTATTATTATTATTATTATTATGGTCGCTGTTTCTGCGTTTGCTCCACCTGGTGCCCGCTGCTCCCAGGGCATTGGAGCGATTCCGTGTGACTTTCATGCGACTTTTTCTGTCACGCATGGCCTACGTGGTAGTCGTGCTCTTCCAGACGCTTTACCTCGAAACCCAAAAGGTAATATGCTCAACTCGATGACCGTCTATCTACCTCAACATCAAAGCACTGATAATCCCAGTCAGAGCGCCCAAAGTGAGCGAAATGCCTTGTGATGCAAACAAGTTGCTTTGGAAGAGTTTGCACTTTGATATTTGCCTGCAGTCAGCTGAAGGAGCGATATGCAACGAGACTATGGTTGGCATCATCTACTGGAACCTTGTAAGTAACCTGACATTCCGCGTTGGTTACTGATTCATATTTTACCATTTGAATTTCCATCGTGATTTGCCTGATGCTATTACTCAGCATATGCCTGCTACTTGTGGCCTGGCAGGTGATGATAGACTTTTTGATCGAGCTGACCGTTTCGCTCGTATATAATCCCGTCAGGTCTGTGACGGCTTGCTTGTTCTGCGGTGAGTGCACAAAGACACCAAGGCTCCGCACTCGATGGCTGCCAGTAGATGGGATTGAAAATACATCCATAATGTGTCTGTCTCGTTGGGTGCTCGAGAAAAGCCTGGACGAGATCCATGTATGTAGGTGTGAATGTAAATGTATAACATATATACAGTCACCTGAATTCGCATGTTGCGTGTACGTGCATGTGGTGTAGGTTATGGCTGATCCGACGCGCACTTTGCTACGATTCTGGCCATTTCACTTACGTCTCCGCCGCAGACTTTGGCACGCAGCCGCAGAGGTAAACAAGAATGAAAGCTTTTTTGTTCTGTTTCCTATCGATCTAATCATCTGTCTACCTGTTTTTCTGTGTATATGCTCAAATATACTTCGCATCCATACTATGCCCGTGCGATGTGCTGTGTCAGCGAGCTGGACGCGGATTTTCAGGTGCTGCGGCAGGACAAATACAAGCGGGAATATAACATCCCTAAGGAGCTCATTGACATCATGTCAGCCCAGCGTCTCATATTTTCAGATATTTATATCAAATGAAATTGGACAGGTACAGGCAGGCGCTTTTTTGGGCAGGTGCTCCCTTCTGTCCCCTCCTGCCGGTCCGCCCCGCCACTATCTCCATCCCTCCCACCGTATCTTGTCTTGCTTGCTTCGTGACCTTTGATCTGAATATGTTGGTCGGTCAACAGTAAGACACCTTCCAGTGTATTCATTCTGTGTAAAGTCGAGCATGGCTTTTTCTGTTCGCAGCTTTTGGCAGTCCCTCACAACTTTCTGCTCATCACGGCTAAAACACGACAGGTTCATCTTACAATCATATCTTTGACTTGTGCTTGGTGCGCAAAGGTTGGGTTCGTGTGCAGGTACGGTGGTACTCGCGGCCGCCAATCAAGCCCATGGGCGTGGACAAACAGATCCGATACTTTCGAGGTCGCCTCTAAACCCCCCCCCCCCCCCCCCCCCCCCCTCCCTCCCTCCTTGCCTCCTCCACCTTTTCCCCCTCCCATCTTTCCGCACAACTTACGTTTGCTTTCACATGTTGACAGTCAAAACTTCACTTTCCACGGATCAACTGTTGCACACGTATACATGCTTTCTTTTGGCGCCTTTACTCTTCTGGTGTTTTCTAACAGGCACCATGATCGTGACATTGGCTATCTGCATCATTCCGTACATTTGCTTTCACATGTTGACAGTCAAAACTTCACTTTCCACGGATCAACTGTTGCACACGTATACATGCTTGCTTTTGGCGCCTTTACTCTTCTGGTGTTTTCTAACAGGCACCATGATCGTGACATTGGCTATCTGCATCATTCCGTACACACTCTTTCTCAAGCGTGAGGTGCAGTGTGGGCCGCACTTGGGCTCCACCCCTATCGATGTCTTCTTCGTGTGGCTCGAGAGCGGGCCTGCCTGGTTTGCCTTCTTGCTGAGGTGGACTCCCTCTCCTATGTCTCCACTTCACGCATTGGATGTATTCCTTTCTTTCACATTATGTTCTGTCTGCTACCAGTTACACCCGCAACGTGCTCTTACTCTGGTCCCTGGTGGTGTTGATGGCGCTCTATTGCCTCTACCTATCCAGAAGACACCGTGGGCATCAGGCAGAACTCGCTTGGCTCCAACGCAGGGTTCGCATGGAGGTTGCCTTGAAACGATGTCTCTACCTCAATGTCCTTGTGGTGTACATGGTGCAGGTGAAGGACAAGACCCAGATCATTCGGTCCAACGGCATCTTGTTGGACCAGGACGCGGAGCGCGGCAAGTTCATGTTTCGTGCTTTCATGGCAAGGGCCGACATGATCAAGTTCGCGCAGAGGTCCGCATACCGTTTCACTATTATGACATCTCAGAGTTGTGATGGCTGCTCGGTCAGGTATGGAGAAAGGTTGCATTCCTCTTATTTTGACGACCTATTGGAGCTGGTGAAGTTGTCACCGGAGGAAGTGGCTGCACTGATGCGGGGCTGGCGAGTGGAGGGCGGCGCCGGGCCGAATGGAGAGGACGTACATGCCATGACCGTGCCTGAAGAACATATCGCATTCTTCCAGTCCAAGCTATCAGAAATTCAGAAAGATTTCATCAGCAACGCGGCCGTTTTGCAGTAATGCTGTGTTCAGGACCAAGTTATAACTATAATATAATATTATCCTCCTATGTCGGCCTAAATCTAGCCCGCCGTCGCCAAGCGAGCCACCCCTACCGGCAAGCAGAGCACACGATGTGCGTATAAAATAGGCATGAACCAGCCTTGGCGACGGCGGGGCAGGGCTCGAGGCAGTGAGAGGTATGTACTGACCTAAGGGCAATGTCGCTGAGTAATGCAAAGTTTCTTCACACTAAGCTACAGCTTCTAGTGGCAGCGCCACCACCTACCGCTGGCGGCCACCGGGCAGGGGCCGCTGATGTACCAATTTCTACGCTGTCGGCATCCACGAAAACATTTGCGCTTAGACGGGACAAGCGCATGAACATGCATGAAATCACCCATGTACTAGTCAAACTTCGGGCATGCTCGTGCCTGAACGATTGATGGCCCCGGGGCGGCAGGGGTAATACTATGTATGTCGCCGCTACTCTGCTTCTAGTAGCAAACCCATACCCTGCCTACTGCCTGCTGGACCGGCAGCAAAGCTTAGTTATTTTCACCAACTCAACTTGGCGCTTACTCATTCTGTTACGAGACCAAAAACCCTGCCAAGTGCGAGTATAGAGAACGCTTGTAGTAAGCTACATATGAATAATCGTGCCGATTCCTATATATATATATACATGAAAAAAGGGGGTAAAAGGAAAAATAAAATGGGAAAATGAAATCAAGCACGGAGAGTTACGAAAACAAGAAAGAATGGCAGCACACAAAGGTAAACAGTTGTGGTAGACAACCTCGTGCACAAATGCATTATAATATTATAGAACGAGGGTCGTAATAAAAAAAGGTTTTAAAGCTGGGGTTGAGTCCCAGCATGATATAAAGCGTGATAAGATTTTTTGCAAGCAACGTTGATAGTAGAACGATTGGTAATAGGAGAATGAGGAGGAGAAGAAGGAAGAGCAGGAGAAAAAGGAGGAGGAGGCAGAGAGAGAGGAAGAGAAAGAGTATGGGGAGCAAGAGAAGGGAGTCGTGCGTAATGGAATCCAGAATGAGACCCCTGTTCTTTCATCTGGCTTGAACCTTGCCCAGAACGAGACTTCTTCTTGTGCCTTTCGCCCAAACTGGACCCCTGGCCCCTCGCGTGGGACCAGACAACCTAGTGGTAGTTATTACCGTACCTCTTCTGACCCTTCTCCTGTCCCCGCAGCAGTTTCTCTATCTGCTCCAAGTCGAGCTTCACAACGAAATCCGAAGACCTTGATTTCTCAAGGTGATCTGTAAAGACTTTACGAGAGGGCGTTGCGAACGCAAGTTCTGCAGGTTCTCACACAACTTTCAGCCAGGACAGTCTACAGGAGCTCCTGTTGCAAATAATACGAAGAGGGAGGGAAAGGAGGAAAGGAAGGAGAAAAAGAAGAAGGAAGAGAAGCAGTCTGCTGCTTCTCCTTCTCCTTCTCTTTTCCTCCTTCTTCTTCTCCTCCTTCTCCTTCTCCTTCTTCTTCTCCTCCTTCTTCTTCTCCTCCTTCGCCTCTTTCTCCTTCCCATATTGCTTCTGCTCCCTCTACTACTACTACTACTACTACTACTACTACTACTACTACTACTACTACTACTACTACTACTACTACTACAGCAGCAGCAGTAGTAGTAGTAGTAGCAGCAGTAGTAGTAGTAGCAGCAGCAGCAGTAGTAGTAGTAGTGGTAGTGGTAGTAGTAGCAGCAGCAGCAGCAGCAGCAGTAGTAGTAGTAGTAGTAGTAGTAGTAGTAGTAGTAGTAGCTACTGCTGCTGCTACTACTACTACTACTACTACTACTACTACTACTACTACTACTACTACTTAAATACTACTACTACTACTAGTACTACCGTCAGGCTACTACTACTACTACCAATACTACTACCAATAATAATACCATACTACTACTACTCTACTACTACTACTACTATTACTACTACTACTACTACTAATAGTGCTTCTCTGTCAATGGCTGATGCATTTCTGCACATGCGCCTCCATCGTCTCACCCGTGAGGGGAGTAAGAAGAATTGACGATAGGCTCTAATGACACCCCCGCAAGGGCAGTTCCAACACTTCCAGACGGACCGGTATGTTCAATGAAAATACTGGTGGCACCGACGGGAATCGAACTGGCGACAGGGCCCAGATGGTAGAACTTGACCACTGGGCTATCACGGTGTCCAACTAATAATAATAATAATAATAATAATAATAATAATAATAATAATAATAATAATAGTGCTTCTCTGTCAATGGCTGATGCATTTCTGCACATGCGCCTCCATCGTCTCACCCGTGAGGGGAGTACGAAGAATTGACGATAAGCTCTAATGACACCCCCGCAAGGGCAGTTCCAACACTTCCAGACGGGCCGGTATGTTCAATGAAAATACTGGTCCAGACGGATCGGTATGTACAATGAAAATACTGGTGGCACCGACGGGAATCGAACTGGCGACAGGGCCCAGATGGTAGAACTTGACCACTGGAATAATAATAATAATAATAATAATAATAGTGCTTCTCTGTCAATGGCTGATACATTTCTGCACATGCGCCTCCATCGTCTCACCCGTGAGGGGAGTACGAAGAATTGACGATAAGCTCTAATGACACCCCCGCAAGGGCAGTTCCAACACTTCCAGACGGACCGGTATGTTCAATGAAAATACTGGTCCAGACGGAACGGTATGTTCAATGAAAATACTGGTGGCACCGACGGGAATCGAACTGGCGACAGGGCCCAGATGGTAGAACTTGACCACTGGGCTATCACGGTGTCCAATAATAATAATAATAATAATAATAATAATAGTGTATCTCCTGCCAATTGCTGAGCCAAAAGGCCATGTGCATCCAGTCCTCCATTCCATAAGGAAAGTCTCCACACCAATCGGTGGAATAAAGGAAGTGACGGCATAGAACATTACTCTAGGAGCTTTATACCAATCAGCCCATGGAAAGGACCGATGGCCTATGTACTCCCTAATAATAATAATAATAATAATAATAATAATAATAGTGCTTCTCTGTCAATTGCTGATGCAAATCTGCACATGCGCCTCCATCGTCTCACCCGTGAGGGGAGTACGAAGAATTGACGATAGGCTCTAATGACACCCCCGCACGGGCAGTTCCAACACTTCCAGACGGACCGGTATGTTCAATGAAAATACTGGTGGCACCGACGGGAATCGAACTGGCGACAGGGCCCAGATGGTAGAACTTGACCACTGGCCTATCACGGTGTCCATAATAATAATAATAATAATAATAATAATAATAATAATAATAATAATAATAATAATAATAATAATAATAATAATAATAATAATAATAATAATAGTGCTTCTCTGTCAATGGCTGATGCATTTCTGCACATGCGCCTCCATCGTCTCACCCGTGAGGGGAGTACGAAGAATTGACGATAAGCTCTAATGACACCCCCGCAAGGGCAGTTCCAACACTTCCAGACGGGCCGGTATGTTCAATGAAAATACTGGTCCAGAAATAGACCGGTATGTTCAATGAAAATACTGGTGGCACCGACGGGAATCGAACTGGCGACAGGGCCCAGATGGTAGAACTTGACCACTGGGCTATCACGGTGTCCATAATAATAATAATAATAATAATAATAATAATAATAATAATAATAATAATAATAATAATAATAGTGCTTCTCTGTCAGTGGCTGATGCATTTCTGCACATGCGCCTCCATCGTCTCACCCGTGAGGGGAGTACGAAGAATTGACGATAAGCTCTAATGACACCCCCGCAAGGGCAGTTCCAACACTTCCAGACGGGCCGGTATGTTCAATGAAAATACTGGTCCAGACGGATCGGTATGTTCAATGAAAATACTGGTGGCACCGACGGGAATCGAACTGGCGACAGGGCCCAGATGGTAGAACTTGACCACTGGGCTATCACGGTGTCCATAATAATAATAATAATAATCCCCTTTCCTCTCCTCCTCCTTCTCTTCCCCCTTTTCCTTCCCCTGCTCCGTCCTCTCTGGAGAAGCAAGTGGCTGGCAAGGCAGCCAGGATTAGAACAGAGAATATGCTCTTAAGAAGTTGGACCGCTTGTCGTGGCTCGGGATCAAACTAGGGCGTCCCCCAGTAAGTTCCCCAGTTCACCAGTTCAAATATTTACTCAGACAAAAGGATATTAATAAGATCCCGCCATATAGATTAAATCAAAACTTTAATCAGAAAAGGTAATGATATTAATATAAAAGATAAGCAATACCTAAAACATGGAATATTAATTATACACTTTCTCCTCCATTATGTCCTTATTGGTCAAGTATCCGTTAGCAGTAGTCGTTACTGTTCGTAGTATTATTAGTTATTAATAAAGTCATTGATAGTACTTATCCTGGTACTGGTAGCACCAGTTTTTACAATTACCATTTTCACACATATACGTCCGTTACGTGTGTCCATTTCTAGAGTTACATCTTTTGTGTGACGTCGGCAGTTAGACTGGCGTGAATTGTTCAATATTGTTAAATTCTTCTTCGTAGGAAGTCGCAAACCGGTAGGAGGGGGATGCCCCGAGTGCCGGTTGTAGTCAAGAAGAAGTTGCGACTCGTGGTTTTCTCCATTATGTTATGACACTAGACGAGAGGGTTCTTATTTTACTTTACTTAGATATTTGAATAATTCCTGACACTTCACTAAGTGCCACTACCCCAGACCGCCAATCTTTGAATTCACCGTTACACAGAGTGATATAGGTAAAATATGTAATTGTCCTTGGGGTGGGCCGGTATGAGTAAATACTATTATTAATTAATAAATTGTCAATTGCTCCCCCTATCAAGTTTAGGAATAACTGCTCCATCTACCTTATGCTACTAACCTCAGGCTTGCGTATGTGATGGTAAATATTTTGCAGCCCTATTCAGAAATTAACGGAGGCGTACTCAGTATTAATAACAACTATATGCACTAACTCTGTACTGACTCAAGTTGCAAGTTGAAATGTAGTCACGCTCAAAACCTCGACTTATGATAGAGCGTAACAGTCAGAGTTGTAGAGCCGCCCACCGCGCGCTCCCCCGCTCCCTTGACCCCTTGAAGACCAGTCAACTACCTGGTTCCCCATAGTCCACGTGCCGCCGCCTGAGTCCGCCGCCCGGGTCGTAGAACCACAGGTGTGCCGCGCGCCCCACCCATCTTCGCTCCGAGTCCGAGTCGCTGTCGCTGCGCTGCCACGGTCCGTCCCACTGTCTTGCCTCTGGTCGTCGCTGCCCCTTTCCGCGTGTTCCCCTTTACAAGGGCTTGACTTGTCGGAGGCGATCCCGGCCTTTCCGTTCTTCTTTTTACTTCTGCGCTTTGAGCGCTTCGCCTTCTTTTGCTTTGTCTTCTCAACTAACGGTTTGAGTGTGCTATCATCGTTTTGCTCCCCCATCCCTGAGGCTTCCTTCTCTCTCTCTCTTTCCTTATCTGTATGTAACCCGCAAAATCGCCCTCCCAACAGACCATAAGCTGCCTCTCGCAACAACACATTCTCACTTTCCATGTCATGCGTGCATACAAAACATTGCTGCGATAAAACCCGTATTGAACCGAATAAACTTAAGTCTGAACTTAGTGGCCGAAAACGAATTGCGATGCAGAGGCGTGTCACGGAGATGAATCCGGTAACACTGATAACCTACTAATCAATTGACAGATTGTTCGTGAGAACAGTAATTCCGGCAGATTGATTACCGGTGAGTATTTAATCCCTTCAGTACTTCCCACCAATACGAACGGAACTTTACTGAATATACAATCAATATACACTTTACGCTATCGACGTGACACGTCACTACTATTAGATTATGGTCGACGTAATGGGTGACTGTTAACTGACTTTCTAGAAATAATTCCTATGTCATTGATTATCCATAAATAGTAAAATGGTAATCGTAATTAATAAAAGGTAAGTACTGTCGGACCATTCTGATAAGTAAAATGGAAAAACGTTAATATCTAACTACAAAATGAAAGCGGATGCAACGCTCCCCTTTAATTCGGTATTTACGTGCATTAGTGGCAAAGCGTAATGATTGTAATAACTACACTGATATTACGAGTAAATATAGAAATTTGTCGCGCAGAAAGAAGTGTAACTGAACAGTAACGTTACGTGACTGCGATTAAGAAAAATTGACGTGACCTCCCCCTGAGGTCTGTATAATCGCCTTCGATCTTTAGTTTCGTGTGTGCATTTAGTACAGCGCTGTCACCGCGTTCGATTAACGCATTGATTGAAGTACGGGCCATTAATTAGTCAATACGTCTTCAACTTCGCAACATTGCCGTAAGTGGGCGTAATTCTTCATGTTTCATCTCGCAACGTTGAGACTCGGGTCATGAGGCGGTCGTCGCGTTGGTCGTCGCCATTGGTGCGATCGGTCGGAGCAATGTTCGTGCGATGATTGAGTTCGTCTTTAGCCGTCGTCAATAGTCATGTGTCGCGTCGGCCATCTGCTGGTTGATGAACGCTCTTTCATCAGCGCGGCGAAGGCATAAAGGAAGCCAGGGGGGGGTCGTACGAGTCCAATGCTTCAGCGAGCCTCCGTAACATCAGCCGCAGTTGCCGCTCGTTCTGTTGCGTCTAATTGCTACATTTATTGTATGCAACCTATCTGACTTATCAACTTTTTCATGAATATTTTGAAAAACAGCCGTTACGATTTATACTTATTTTCAAATAAAATTTATTATTAAATGATAGCTGAGAGGTGCATACTCGCTAATTATAGTTCCATGATGATAACGAACATGCCTGATAGTGAGTCATGCTCACTGCCTGCCTTACAGGTCTAGTACTATTGAAATGACACAGCGACTTGCGTGAACTTCATAATTTTCGCATGATGATACACAAATCGATTATGTCTTATAACGATATGTAAGCAACTTTCATGAAACGCAAATTACTACACAGAAATTGAGATTTGATTGCAAATTAGTACTGTCCAACTTATCATGCAACTAACCTTAGCATAGTAATGATTAGGTGAAGTTTGTGCGCAGTTAGTGATTTCCAGAGAAAATGTTGTACCGAAAATGATGATTAGATATAAGTTTCGATACCTGATGTCGTCTTTCTGGAATCAATTCACTGTCAGAATTTTGAATTTCGGGTAGAGCCGCCTGAATAATGTAAAGGTTTAGTCAAATGTAATAGATGTGACCGTGGACTTAACCTTTTGTGAAAACGCGCTGGCTCCCCCTGGACCTATTCTGTCGTGCGTGGCAGACGCGTTCAAGACCGTCTATCAAACTGCTCATGTAGTGTCTAAGACCTATCCGCTACTTGCATCATTATCATCCATACATTCATACATTTAAGCGCTTGACTTACATCGCACTATAACTTGTGTGATATGTGTGCGTGAGCGGGAGATTTCGCTAATCCCGTTCCGTGACAAATGATTAAGTTCGCAAACCGATATAATGAATACAGCTGTTATCGCTTTTATTCCATCCTTATCATAAACTTATTCAGCAAGTAATCCATTTGATCTTTTGGAAGGTACTTAGTCAATACATCCGCGATTTGTTCACGGGTATCTACTTTCCGGAACTTGACAATTCCGCTACTCTCAAGTTCGTTCAAGTAATGCTCCTCCACGAGTAGATGTTTTGTCCGCGGTCCCGAGAGTCCTCGCTGCGCTGCGAGAATTGTTTGGGCATTGTCCTCAAAGACATCAACGGGATTGTTTTGCGCCAAACCGATTTCAGTCAAAACATTTTTAACCACCATCATTTCCCGAAGAGCTTCATTGGCCGCAATGATTTCCGCGTCATTCGACGACAACGCAACTTTGGTTTGCCGCTTGGATAGCCAAGCAACGGGGCTTCCGCCGACTAAGATGACGTAACCGGTTCTTGATTTTCCCGTTTTAATGCATGCCTTATGCGCCGCATCCGGATATACGGAAATTTGTTGAACCAATCCGGATCTTGCGCCCGATTTGAATCGCAAAGCCCGTAAGTTTTTCAGGTATCGGATGCACTTGCCTAGGCGTGCATATGCTACTCCTGCGTCAACGGTTTGTAATACGCTTGCTGCGTTTACAGCTTCGTTGATATCCGGTCTAGTCATTTTGGCTAGAAAAAGCAAACTTCTGACTATCTGGGCAATAGAGAACTGCCTAAGTCTAGCTGAGGCGTGCATAGGCGCGGGGTCGACTTTGGTACCTGGGGTAGCGCTTGGCTTGCTATCTGCGTACCCGAAGAGCTTAATAACCTTTCTAGCGTAAGTTCTCTTATGTACTATTATCTCTCCCTTTCGCTGTTCTATCTCCATACCTTTGAACTCCCTGGCTAATCCTAGACGTTTAATGGGGAATCGCTTCTCCAAGCTATCGCAAAATTTGGAGTAAGCTCGTTCATCGGGGGCTACGAAGATAAGATCGTCAACTGGAACACGCCAATGATGGCCTTGCTCACGTGTACTCCCTTTTGTATGAACATGCACGGGTCGGCTTTCAAGGGCTCAAATCCTAGTTCTCTTAGAAGTTCAGCGAAAAGATCGTACCATCTCTTGCATACAGAGCTTTGGTGATCTTGAGAAATATGCCTTCCTTGCCCTTCTCTGTAACTCCCGGAGGGGCTCTTGCATATACCGGGTCCTTCATCAACGCATTGAGGTATGCGTTTTTGAAGTCAACGGCGTAGACTTTGTTTCCTGAACTTACCGCTAGTTTGAAAAGCAACAAAACTGACCTATGATTCGCACACGGGACATAGAGCTGTTTGGGGTTATAGCTTATTCCGGGTTCTAGCTGATCTCCTCTTAGAGATAGTCGAGACTTTACGAATTTTACTCCCTTATCGTCTGTCTTTACTTTATAAACCCATAATAAACCCACAGGCTTCACGCCGGCTCGTTTGACAACATCGGCTGTTACCCATTCGTAAGTTTTCAACTCCCTTAGGGCTTTCAGTTCATTGTCAACACCTTTTTTGCAAGTCCTTTAGCGTCATTCCTTCTTCTACTAGGTCAGTAGGTAAGTGTATGTAAAACAACCATTTCGCTTGCTTCTTCTTTAGAAATGTAGTCATCCATGCCAGTCAAGTGTTGATTCATTAGTTTCACGTAATGAGTGGATGTTTTTGACAAGTCTGTCTGTGTTCTCGTCCTTTTTCCGTGGATTTTGTTTGCAGTCGATGCGCTATCGCTCTGTTCCCATGTTAATCCTTTCGGGGGTGGCTTACATTCTACGTACTGATTGGGGTCAGTGTAGTCGGCATCTGGGGCTGTGAAATCAGAGTTTGGAGTCGGGCCTATACTAACTTGTTTGTAAGAGTCGTCCTGCAAGCTTTGTTCTAAGCTTAGCTCGTCTTGTTGTTCTGATTCACTGTGCTGTGGCTGTTCGGTGTCATGAGTTGGCGAATCTGGTATGTTCGTGTTCGCGTGAGTGGGGACTAGGAGTGGTGTGTGATCCTCGTCGTCGTTGTCTTGTGCGTTAATTGATGGTATTGGAGTGTCTAGATCTGCTAATAGACTACCTATCTCGCTAGTGTCTATGTGTGGAATGTTTTCGGTGAAGCTATCTTTCTCTTGCTCCCCCTCAGATTCGTCACTCCATGCTATCTCCGCTGAATTACCTGTCAGTGGGCCTACTTTGTGAGGATTGAAACGCGCATTTCTAACTCCTTGAATCACTCTTTTACCGTCCCATACGCGATACAGCTCCCTGTGTATGTCGCACCCTACTACAGTAACAACTTTGCCGGGCATAGCTCCCTTGCCGTCTTTCTTACCTATGTGCATAACTCCTCTGCTACCTATAGGCTTGAGTTGGTGCATTGGGGGCTTTCTACCGAACAACTGTTCGTAAGGGGACATACCCTTTCTGGGACCAGTGGTCGCCGGAAGAATGTTCCACAAAGTGGAAGCCGTATGTTCCATTTCGTCCCAAAAATTGGGTGGAAACCCTGCGTGTATACGCATTGCTCGGGCAGGTCCTCCGGTTATCTGGTTCATCCTTTCAGCTATGGGATTACAATCCTTATCGCCAGTAGCTGCATCTTTCCATATTATGCCCGGGTATTCTCGTTTTACCTCATTGGGTGCCGTGAATTCCCAGTCGCAACGGATTTCCTTAGTCCTATTGCCTGTCTGTGTTTCAAAGAAATGGATGGCCTTTCTCAGACAAGCTATGAACTCATTCTTATGCGCGAGATAAAAATCAATAGTGTATCAGGAAAAATCGTCGGTCACCGAGAATTTATACCTCTTTCCTGTTCTAGATATAGTGCGCCATGCTCCCTGTGTGTCAACATGTAGAATTTCTGCTGTCTTGGAAGCTCTACGAATGTGATTGACTGCGAACCGAGGTAGAAATTTCGATTTGCTAATCATGCACGGTTCGCATAGTGCGCACTCTTCCTTTGCGCTGTCGAGTGTCCCTTTGGGACTGACTATCCTATATCCGGCCGCTTCTGCAAATGCAGCAGCTTTTGGATAACTAAAATGTTCTATATTATGATGTAAGACGTCTATATCTATTGGTCTACGTTTGTCTGTCTTGCTGGGGTACTTGACGTACAATACTGCTTTGCTGCGACTATCCTTGTTGCTATCTTTGCTATCTGTGGCTGTGCTGTGATTTGAAGTGCTCCTGTCGCTATCTCTATCGTTTCTGTTCTTGGGGCCTCCCTCCCCATTCACCCCAACATGCTTTCCGTCTTGGGCACACCGACTGGGACAAAAATAACACCATGGCTTTGTCTGATGCTGTTTCTTTCTCTCCTTTCTTTGCTTTGTGTCCCTCTGTAACTGAATCATCTCTACTTTCACTATCGTCTTCGTCTTCTTGTTCATTCTCTTCATCTTCGTCTTCTTCTACATCCTCTATCTTTTCCTCTGGTGATGACATTTCTAATACTCTCAACAGTCTTATCTCGTCTGAGTTCTTCTCCCAGTCACTGTCGTCATGCAACAGTTCTTCTTCTTCTTCTTCTTCTTCTTCTTCTTCTTCTTCTTCTTCATTTCTTGTCTGATCCTCCTCGTCTACTTCTTCAATCTCTTCTTGTGGTGCATCATTGTCTACTTCCTTCTTTTGTTCTACCCTTGCTGTCTGGTTGTTGACTGGTGGAGTAGTGAAAAGAATTCGTTCTGTGGGGACATTTGGTTGTAGTGAGCTGGATACACCAGGCAAACGTGCCCTCTCTTGTGGGGTGGAATGCGTAAGTATAGGGCCTCTTTCTGCACTATAGGGCGCTAGTGCGTACGACTCTGTGCTTGGCATACACTCCCTCTATCGCATTCATAATGTCCGTGAGAAAGTCGTATTTCTGCTCATCTGCCATCCACACTACCTCCTTATTTGCTGTCCATTCACATCCTTGTGTCATTACTTCTGCTAAGTGCTGTAAGGTGTGAAAGTTGATGGGTGAAATGTGTGGATTGGGGCGTGCTTGGTCGTCAAGTCTTACTAGACCTGCCTGTCTGAATGCAGTACTAGTGAGATAATGACCACCTGGAGTAAGTTGCTGAACGTGAGCAGATGATTGTGCTGTGGTGACAGAGGTAGTACAAAACCTTTCAGGAATAGGACATACTGGGATGTTACTTTCTGGTATTGGTCCGTCATCGTGTCTGTCTTGGCACTCGTCTCTCTGTTTGTTCTGTCGGTTCTGACTTTTCTGATCTGAGGTGGGGACCAAACCGATTTTTTGCGCGTACTGTAGCGTAATTGCATTCAGTTCTGCTGACGGCGCAATTTGAAACTCGTGCGACTGTTCGGCGGGTAATAGACCCATGCTTGATTCAGCATTGTATACCCTTGTACGTTTCCATACTTTTGTAGGTACAATTCCGCTTTCTGTTCTAAGCCTTTCTGGTCTGGGTAGTTTCCCATTTTGCAGGTCTTGCTTCTCCCGGTCTATCAAGGTCTATAAAAGGGAAGAAAGGGTCTTGGTGTGCGTGATAACCGCAGAACTTCGAGAATTCGAACCGTTTCCCCATCATTTTGGGTGATCCGAAAAATTGGGGTCGCGAGTAATCCCGCACTGTTCACCGCGTGTATTTCTCCCTTGAAATCGTAGGTTTCCTCTAACATCTGTCTCCTTTCTGACTAACTGTTTCTGTTTGCTAGATAGAGTATAGCCAGGCTGTAGCTTGGAATAGATGGGATGTGGTGGTGGTTCGCAACGACCTGTACGTTCCGATAGACTGGGTACTTTCAGGAGAGGTGGTGCGTGTAGTGATAGATTCTGTTTCGTCTTTCTCTCTCTTGCTTTGATCTCTCTGTTCTCCTGTCTCCTGTGTCCTTTCGTGAATGAGCAGTGTGCAGCTTGTCCTGTGTCGTTGTTGCCTGTCGTTTGCTGTCTGTGAGTTGTTGTCTACTCTGTCGACTGCTCTGCTGACTGCTGTTCTGAGACTGTCTTTCTTGCTGACTGCTAGTCTTTGACTGCCTTGTCTGCGACTGTCTGCTCTGCTGTCTGCCTGTCTGTGACGGTCTTTCTTGCTGACTGCTGGTCTGCGACTGCCTTGTCTGCGACTGTCTAGACTGCGACTGTCTGGGATGTGACTGTCTGCTTTGCTTATTGCTGTTCTGTGTCTGCGTGAACTGCTTCTGTTCGGTGTTGTTGCTAGTCTGTCTAGCTGACTGTCTTCTAGTTCTAGGCCTATCTTCCTCCTGTCTCCTGTCCTCCTCCAAATAAAACAAACACAGACTGACTCTCTTCCTCTTCTTCACTAGGCTCGTCTTGTTGATCTGTGTTGTCTTCTTCCTGTGTGAGTTCATTGTCTTGTTCGTCTGAGGCTTGCTCAGCTACTGCGACAGTAGTTCTAGGGGACTTCTTGGAAGGTTTAGTGCCCGAAAACCTTTTAGACTTAAACCGTGGGCAATCCTTACGGGGGTGTTTCTTGCCTTTCTTGCATTCGCCTTTTACGCAAGGTTTGCTGCAGCCTTTGGCTAAGTGCCCGGGGGAATTGCAGTTGAAGCAACGTTGTGCTTCGTCGTCCGTTTGTTGAGTCACAAATGACTTCTCAAAAGTCTTACGTTTTCCTTTAGTTTTCTCAGGGGTTTCGCCTGCCTTAAGGGTCTTTCGCTGAGAGTTCTGTTTTAATTTATACTTACCCCAGATTTTTCTCAGCATATCTTCCACTTGGGAGCGGGAAGTGATTCCCTTATTTTCGAATTGGATCATTATGGCGTCGAGCACTCCGAATGCTGGGTGATACGAGAGCTTGTGCAAGAGATCTGCAGTGAAAAAGTCTGTAGGGATTTTCCCACCGTAGTCTCCTTGATTATGAAGCTCAGAGAGTCGGTTCTCATCAAGCCAATAGCCTATGCCTCCCTTGGGGCTGGCAACGATATATTTTTGCCATCTTATAATCATATCGAGGAGTGATTTGCCGCCATACCTCTTTTCGACCAAAACCAACATGCCGATAGGATTTCTATTCTCTACACTCATGCACATTGTCACTAGGACGGGTGCTTTAAATGCAACAGAGAGATAGAGTCCTAATCTTTGCATACGCTGTGCGTATTGTTTGTCAGCTTTTTTTTCTTTTGGAGGATGCTCTCTTTTTCCTCGTTTGGGCTCTTCTGGCTTTGTTCTTCCAGCTGCTCCTTTGCCGATAGAAGGAGAGAGGATTTGCCTTTTTGAGACGATGTATCTTTCCTTGTTTGGGCTTTTCTCTCTCTTTCTGAGGTTCCGGTTCTGAATCGTCCTCCGAGGACTCGTCAGATCATTCTTCCGCGTTACGCATGAGCACAGGGTTGTATGGAAATTTTGCAACTGCTTTATCTGGTTCCTCTAGCGTTGAGGCAACCATGTCTCCCATTTCTGCGCTATCACCGTAAGTGAATAATTGGAATTGGAACCGCCATTCCTGGTAAAATCGTTCGCTTGGTTTGAGCGTGGGTACGCTCGCTAGGTTGAGAAGTTTAGGGGTTTGGGATTTACTCATGAGTGGTTGACAGTCAAGGCTGCATAACCGATAAAACCAGTATTGAACCGAATAAACTTAAGTCTGAACTTAGTGACCGAAAACGAATTGCGATGCAGAGGCGTGTCACGGAGATGAATCCGGTAACACTGATAACCTACTAATCAATTGACAGATTGTTCGTGAGAACAGTAATTCCGGCAGATTGATTACCGGTGAGTATTTAATCCCTTCAGTACTTCCCACCAATACGAACGGAACTTTACTGAATATACAATCAATATACACTTTACGCTATCGACGTGACACGTCACTACTATTAGATTATGGTCGACGTAATGGATGACTGTTAACTGACTTTCTAGAAATAATTCCTACGTCATTGATTATCCATAAATAGTAAAATGGTAATCGTAATTAATAAAAGGTAAGTACTGTCGGACCATTCCGATATAAGTAAAATGGAAAAACGTTAATATCTAATTATAAAATGAAAGCGGATGCAACGTGCTGCTCACCTGACACTCGCCCCGCACATTGACGATAGACTTCTCTCTCTTGTGCTACCTTCACTTTGCCCATGTGTGCCTTCTCCTTTGCCGTGCCTGCTCTGTCTCGCCCTGTCAAAAATCTCGTCATCCTTTTTAATGCTTTCACCTTCTCACCTCCCTCATCTGTGTCAGCAGTGTCTGATTCACTCCCCCTGTCAGAAGTGTCTAACTCACTCCCCCTACCTAACTTTCCATGTTCCCTTTTTGCTCTCTTTTCCTTCTCTTTACAACAAGATAGCTATTAGAATCATTTCTGACGGCAGTTACGCTTGTAATTACTTTCGTTAGGACTGACATAGATTACCAAGTTAGTCTGGTCTGGACAATAAGAATTAATGATTGGATGTAACATTAAAATTACTCAAGTCAGCCAGCCATGCGCTTTACTAAACCAGTGCTCTGTTTGGCGGTAAAAACTGTTACTCAATAAAACCTCACAATCTGATCAACTGCGATCTACTGAAGTCGTCCGGCTCTAACCGGCCTCTGCCAACTTAGCAACCGGATATTATACTATAGTGTGTTATGGGTGCTTCTGCGACCAAAGAAAAGGACGCGGCGACCGTGGTTCTACAATGAAAAGCGCCGGCGTTCATCGATGGTATAAAGGGACGGAGCTGGGATGACTGGTACGCGCAGGTGCGGGTGGACCTGAGTTCGGTGGAATGCTGGGAATATGTGGCGCCCCTACAGGACGTCCTAATCTGGCGATGGGAAGTGGAGGCGGAGTTGAAGGCCGCGGCCCCAGAAGTGCCTGCGGATGCAGCCTACGGTAACCCAGAGGAGGAGGAGAAACCAGACCCGAGGGCTGGGAGACAGGGGAGAGCTGCGGGACCGGCGCCGGCACCGGTTGTGAACCTGACCATGGTCCAACGCCCGCAAGATACTTGCGAGAAGGGCGCAGATTTTCATGTGGCTATACAAGGCCCTTGAATATGGGTCGCCGGCTGAAAGGATTGTCCGTTACCTAGTGCGGGAGCCGACTCTGCGACCGGAGGAAGTAATTAACGTGCTACGGCAGAGATACCAGGGCACGGAGATACATCAGATGCAGAAGAGGAATAATTTAGTAAGCAACTGGCAGTTCAACGTGAAAGACGACATGATGGCGCAACTCAGAGACTTCACTACGCACTGTGAGTTTTTGGAGGATCATGGCGAACCGGTTGGAGTGGGTCTCCAGATGCAGTTCATTAAGACTGCGTTGGCAAAGTGCTCGGACAAACACCTTTGGAAACCGTTCTTGGATGCTCAGGTGACCGAGCCATCGCGGGACTGGGATGCCTTCGAAAATGCGTTCCAGAGGCGGGTCATCGCAAACGAGGCGCAGCGAGCGGGAAGCAAGGACGACGCGGCGATGTGGGCTGGGCAGCAGGATGGCAAGGGTGGTAAAGGGCGCCCGAAGCTGGAATGCTACAATTGTTCAAAGGAACATAAGTACTTCAGATGCATGGAGAAATGTAAAATACCCTGCCTCGATCACGTCGGCAAAAGCTGTCCAACGCTGAAGGACAGATACCGCAAGAAATTTCCTAAAAGGGACATGCCGCAGAAGGAAACGGCGAAAGAAAAAGGCGGGAAGGACCAGGGACGCAAAGCTCCGGGTGCTGCGAAGTCGCCCCCCGCCGCGGCCGTGTCCTGTATGGCTGCAAGACATCGTGAGTGGACGTGTAAGATGACGGAACTGTTCCGAGGGATGCTGTTGAAGAAGCTGTCTACCTGGCGCCTGCTACGGATGGATCGGGACTGCGGCCAACGACTGTGGAAGGAAGGCGATCAATGGTCTACGCATACCTGGCAGAAAAAGAGACACCGTTCATGTATATCGGACCACCTGATGAAGAGGTGCCTGGCGACACAAGGAACGGAAAGGTGAACATAGCCGACTTCAGGACTGTATTTAACAACGCGCTGCACTTCTGGATGTGGTTTTACAATATAAGAGTGACTCCGGACGATTGGGAGCACTTGGCGGTTGGACTCGAGGACAACGAGCCGTGCGACAAGGAGACGCATATGCCGCCTGAGTGTGAAAACTGTAGTGTCACACAGGTCAAGGGGCAAAAGTGGTGCTCGAGATGTAAGATGGTAGCCTACTGTAACAAGGAGTGTCAAAAGATGGATTGGTCGAGGCATAATTCATTCTGTAACTGGACTCTAGGAGAAGGCAAGCAGACGTGGCTGCAGGCCGGGGACCGAAGTTCAACGGAAGCTCGTGGAATGGGACCTCACGGTTCGACGGTCACGAGGATGAAGGGAGACTTGGCGTGTAAGAGCTTGTTCAGATACTGCCATGTCGTCGCGCAAGAGGAAGAGCAGGCAAAGGCGCTGCAACCACGGTACAATGATCTTCTGCTGCTGGCTGGACCACCTGAGGCGGCCAAGGATTACCTGGACACAGTTGGGAAGCATTGAAAGATGCGAAGGGACATGCGCAAACAGAAACGGAGCTCACCTTGCTACGTAACAAGGAGCGTTACTTTCCGTGGGTCTACCAACTGGAAGCGCTGGAAGAGAGGAAGAGGGCGGCAATTGCACGTCTCCGCGCTGAAAGAAACACATCCACACCCGGAAGACAGGGTGGGGAGGGTGGTGTTGAGGTACCTGGGGATGGGGGAGCGCTGAGGTTGAACGACGCAAGCGTGAACGAGCCTACAAAAGAAGCGAGAAGGGTAGGGCGATGAGAATATATTAAGACTACCATCACGATGGAACAAGGAGAGAATGCAAACCTCAGCGATGACCCTGCGCCCAGGACTGGAGCAGTCGGTGAGGAGGAGAAAAAGCCACCGGGGACACCGCCTGGACAAGTAGGAGACGAAGGGGATGCTAACGAAAGTGGACCGGAAATGAATCGAGGAGGATCGAGCCTGGGGCCGGATGGTGGTGGAAAGAACCTGCGGCCCACATGGCGCAAGGGAATGGTATGGGTGGTGCTCAAGACCCATATGCAGTCTACCTAGACTCCGGATCGGCTCAACACATGCCGTTGGCTGACGCGCTAAATGAAGTGCTGGATGACGACCCATAGGTTGTCAGGGGCATCTTAGGAGTCTCGGCAACTGAGTCTAAAGGAAGCACTTCATTTGTGGGTGTCAGCGGTGAAGGAAGCCCCCAAGAAGTGGAAATGAGTGAGGCGTATGTCTTACATACACTGGATAGGACGCTGTTCTCGGCTGGGCGCCTTCAACGCGCAGGGTTCGCGATTGTTATGCAAGGTGCCGAATTCTTCGTTACTAAGAAACGAATTGAGGTGGAAGAGCGGGACAAGGTGCTCATTGGTATCTTTGACGCCGAGTCCTGTCAATATCAATTTACAACGCTGCAGCCACCGGGATGGAGAAAGAAGAAGAGAGAGAGCTGGCCTTACCCTGGGCGGAATCCTGCTTTCTGATCAACGAGGATGAACCCTACTACAGAAGTGGATATGCGTGAGATCAACGATGCTTTTCACTTTGGAGAAACAATTGCAATGCATTTCCTAAAGCAGAATGGATGGACTCCAAAGCACAAGGGGAGTGTGGTGAAATGCACCTGCAATGCGTGTGCGACAACCAAGATCAAGAAACATGATTCGTATGTGGGGGCGTCCCTGACGCTATGCAATGAGGTTGGTGAAGATTGGAGTGCTGACGGGACGGGTCGGATTGCGTTTCCGTTGTATGGGCAAACACCTTACTTCCTGTTGTTCGTCGAGAATGTTTCAGGGTTCCTCAAAGGAAAGCGGAACCCCACTAGGGCCTCTGAGCTGGCATTACAGCAGCTGATAGAGGTCCAAGTGTGGTCCAAGACACAAACGGGGAGACCAATGAAACAATTTCGAACTGATAAGGAATGGATTGCCAAGTCTGTCAAGAGCTACTTGGCGAGTACAGGTGTTGAGCAAAGGCTGCCCGTGCGAGAAGATCCCAACAAAGACGCCTATGCAGAGGCAGGAATAAAGATTGTGTTCTCATTGGCGGCTACGCTACTTACTGAAAGGAATGTACCGCTTTACTTCCTGCCGTTGGCAGTAGACTACGCTATCTTCGTACTCAACATGCAAGGCAGGGCAGGAGCTAAGGTATCGCGGCACGAAGCATTCTACAAAAGACCTGCGCCGCACCACACTATCCTGAAACCGTTTGGCTGCCTGTGTGTATTCTACAAAGGAGGTAAGAAGGGACAAGAGAAGAGAGCACCAGGTGCGTTCATAGGGGTCAACATGGAGGAGACGTCCTACAAGGCGTGGAGTTACTACACTGGCAAGCTGGTGACTACGGTGGACATGGTCGTACAAGACGCAAGCATTCATGGATGGCCTACCCTGTATCCGAAAGGAAGAATGGCTGAATCGAAGCAGCACCTGTTTCAGACCGCTACACCGACTTTGGAAAAAGGAGACAAATGTGACGGGTACACCGGTCAATTTTTCACCCAAAGTGAGCAACGACTGCTTAACGAACTGGAAAAAGTTGTCACTGGGGAGGACAACGAGGACGGGAGCGACGTACCTGGGGCGCCCGTCTGACGAGGGAGTATCCCTTGCGTCAGGTGGGGTAGTTTATTTATTAATTTGTTCATTGTGTAGTTGCCCTCAGGTATCGTAATTAAAGCCTCATATCCGTCTTCGGATAATGTAAAAGTATTGTAAGGACTGGCGACAGAGTAATACGATTTTGGAACATAGATATGTCATATTTTACAATGTGTGGGATTGTCTAACCCCTTCATATTGACTTCGTGTGTAAAGTCTGAGTCTGTGCCAGTTATCCTATTTTTACTATTAATGTAATAGATACCCGAACTTCTTCCTCCCTTATACTCCATTGATATAGATATTTTAGAATTACGCTTCTATCTGGCTAATCGCCAGATTTCTCGCTATATTCTAAAACATCGTTTTTTATTTTGAAAAAATTAATCTGTTTTCGATGTTGATTAACAAACGAAAATGAGCGTTATGTTGAATTTTCATTTAAAATTCAACATTGGATGAAAGTGTAGTTGATAAATATCTTTTAGATGAATGTATTAAATCCCTCACCATTTCCATACCCATTCTGTGCTTTTAACTTTTCTGCTTCGTCTTCTTTTAAGTCTGTATAACCACTGGCAAATTTAAATCGCACTCCTTTTGCCCGCTCCATCAAAATCTCATAGCAAACCATCCGCATGTGTCGCTCGTATCAGATTGTTGTTTTACTTGATTAACCTTCATTAATAAATAACTATCTGGATTACTTCGGTCAATTAGTTGTTTCATTTGTTGTTGAAAGTCTTCCGTTGGCTCGTAAAGTGCTAAAGGGTCATACACTTCAACACTCCTGTCTTTATCTAGACTTATCCATACAGCCATCCAGTGCTGTCCTTTTTTGTTGCTAGGGTCGGTATTCATAATAAATCCGTATCGCTTTCTGCTTCCGGGCTTCAACTTGTTGATTTCATCGCTCGCTATCGCTCCGAGATACCATCCATGTTTCTTCGTTATATCATCTATTTCATTAGTCATTAGTCCCCTCCCCTCTATGTCGCTCGTGAGCGACTGCCCCGCGAGCGGGGCTCCCTGCTGTTGCTCGTCTGTCTGTGGTTGCTGTGGCTCTGGTTGCTGTCCAAAGGACGCATCTCCAGCTTCGTTGGAGCGCTCTGGCTCTGGTTGCTGTGGCTCCGCAGAACTTGTGCTCGGGGGTGGTGCTACATACGTCGGTTGTGTCTCCGCTGGTTGTGTATTTGTGTTGTTGCGAAGGTTTCATTAAATAATTTATAACCTTTTGCTTTTTTGTTTCCTTCGCCTTCCTTCTTCACTGGTTTCACCTTCACGTTATTCAACTTCTCCATTGTATATATTCTAAGCCAAAAATTCCAAAGCGATAACAATTCTTCCCGCTAAATTTCCTGTATCAATATTTCCGCTGTCAGTTTCAAGGACTTTAAATGTATATTGCCCGTCCGTCCAACCAACGACACCCAAATTATAACTGAGATTTGAAATGTTTGCTATATTACTATCCGCAAATGTGCCGATAATTCCAATTCTGTCCATATAAAGAATTCTGGTTTTGGTTTCCGTCTGGTCGTTATAGTAGTGAATAAATTTTACATTCATTTTAGTTGGTGTGAATGACATTTGAATATTTTTATTAAATGATTTACCCACAAAATCATTGCTCAGAAAAATAATCTTTTGGTATTTGAACTCCGACATTGTTTATATATTGTATAATATATTATGTTATTGATATTGTTATTTGTTGGGTCTGTGTTAGGTCGGACTGCCTGCGACTTTTACTCACGGATAAGCGAAAAAAAGAATGAGAGTTGTTTTTATTGTATAAAGCAAGGAATAGAAACTAAATTTAAATGTGTGTATAAGCCTATGAGTGATTGGCGTGTTAGTTTTGATGAAGCCATTCCTTTAATGTGTTCGGGTAGTGATAGTTCATGGTATAAAATCCACTTATACGAGTGCTCATTTCTTACTTGAACAAGGCGATGGAAGGCAGATGCCAATCAATAGTGTTAAAATTCCGACATATGTGTTAGCAACCTCGCACGGCAAGTTCTTTTCAGATAACCTAACTATACAAAGGGTTATAATGGCGATGATGATACCCATTTGAAATAAGTATTTAATAAGTCGGCTGTCGGTAGGTCTGTTTTTTATACAACAACAATTCCATTTATCTTCCAATTCGTACTCTACTTTTTTTTCCTCAGTCTTTAGTTCTACTTCAAGAACACGAGACTTTAATTCGAGAGTTAGTTCGCCATATCCATAATCGGCGGTCTATGAAGTCTAGTTGTATTATTAGACATTAGGGAAAACGACTGCTCTGATTTCAGAAAGTTGCTTAAATAGATCTTCTGTAATAAGCATGAGACTATTATTTTAATTTTCTAAATTAACTACCTTTTCCGATAATTCCTGTGTGGCCTTAATTGACGGGGCGATAAACTCTGAATAACCTATACCATAACCGACATCGCCACTATCAACACATTTGACATCTTCTGGATTAACACACACACCTTTCAATTCGCATTCTTTTCTTTGCTTTGGACACGGAACCATGATTGTTTCTTTTATAAACCGCCAAAATCTAGCATATTCATTTCTATTAGTATGTCCTCTAATTCTTGTGCTATTAAGCCAGTCCTACATTTTTTTTAATCATCAATCATGCGATAGCAGACTGGATTTAAATTATTAATAAAATCTAAGCCTAAGCATTCCTTTATATCTTCTTTTTCTCCTGTCTGAATATTGAATTGGATTAGACAATACCCATAATTGTCCATCGCTTGCTTTCAAAGACATTAAAGCAGTATTTGAACTATTCTCCCACACGAACCCACTCGTTGAAGAGTTATTCACTCTAAATCTAAAAGCATAATAAGTCAATCCTCCGCCTACTCCTCCTGCTGGTGCTGTTCCTCCATTTAATGATTTATTTGCTCCAGACTGAGACATGTAAAGCCCCCATGCTGAATCAGCAGTATCCCAAATAAATATTCCTCTCGCATTCGTCCCGTCTGTTTGTCCTTGAATTCCTATTTTCGCTCCATTATTAGTTGTGGTCGTTAGCAACCCAGAATATGTAATTCCCGCATTCGCCGTTATTAATCCTCTCGCCGTTATTGCCTTTGTTGTTAATAAGCCTGCTGTATCAAGTTCAAGAGCCACAGACCAAGGAACAGCAGTCCCAACACTTTTCCCACTATCATACAAAAATCTAAGTTTGTTGGAAAATTTATTAATTAAAAAGGTTGAACTCGCATAACTTGATTTCCATCCCGCGCCATCTAAATAAGCATCAAAACCCATATTTATGCTATTATGTCCTAAATTAAATAGTCCAAATGTAGGATATATATCTTCTGTTGTAATCGCTTGTATGTGTGCTCCAGCAGTATTATTATTAAAAGTCCCATACAATTCTAAACCCGCTGTCGTACCTATTCTTTTTGTTGTGTTTCCTATAATTATTGGTTTGCCTGTTGCTGTTGTTATTTTATCACTCGTTGTTAATGTTGTTGTAGTCATGCCAGCAGTTGAAGTAATTGATGTTCCCGTTATTGTTGCAGCACTTGTTATGTTGTTTGAGTTCATATCTAAGTCCCCATATAAACGCATACCACCAGCATTGTTAAAACGGACGATGTCAGATGAAGCACTTTTATTATCCAAAAGTTTGAAATATAAAGACCTGCTCCTTTTACATCAAATGCTACATTCGTGAATACATAACTTCTTTGGTTCGCGGTTCCGCTTGTAGCAGTATTTAGAGTAAATAAGAAATATTGATAATCACCAGTTGTCTGTGAAAAGAATATATCTCCTCCATTTTGGTTTAATATCCTCGCCCCATTATATGTAATATTTCCACCATTAATGATAACTTGATTATTAAAATCAGCCGTTTGTGTTAAAGTTAGATATTTTATCGTAGTGCTCGTCCCGTTGAATATTTTAATTCCTGTTATTGTTTGGTCTCCTGTTAGTTTCACACAATTATCATCCAGATATTACCTATTTACCGCTTCATTCGCATTTTGTGGTGCTCCCGAAGGCGACGGGCCCCCGCTGTCATTTCGTGGCCAGGACCTATCCCCGGTGCAGCTGGCGGAGCTGGCGGCGGCCGGGGTCGTTTTTGCAGACACTGACCTTTACTGCAGAGAGGGCTCGCTGTTCTGGAACTCCTGGCGTTACAGGCCAGAGCGTCTGCAGGGCCCGGCCTACAACGAATTCAACGCGCAGTTAACGAGTTTTCTGGCACACCCCTGTCACAAGATCGGTTGCCGCAACAAGAGATTCTTCGCCAAGAACGTACCTGTCAATCTCGGGCTCGAGGCGCAGACGCCTCCTGCGTTACAGATCACGCTCGACGGACAAAGCATGAGCCTCGAGCGGTTTCTGTTGGACGAAAAGTACTGGCGGCGCTATATCGAAATTTCGCGACAATACCAGGGCGGCGTTTGGATGCACGCCGGGGCGCACTGCGAACGGGGCCCGGCTTTGGTCAGAAGTCTGGAACGCCTGATTAAGGAGAGAAGAGATTCACCGTACCAGTCAGAAATAGAGGACGCCGTGGACAGGGGAGGTGCCCAACCCCGGGACTACCAGATGGACGTTGACGACGAGTGGGTTAGCCTCTGAAGAAGAAGCTAAAAACACACAATGTTGAAGAAGGCCGCCCCCCGTTTTTTTAAAATAATTAAAATTGAGACAGAAAGTTTTTTTAAGGCCCAAGTGTTTCTTTCACTTAGCAGGACGCACGGCGGGGCCTAGCCTCTGTGCATGGACGGCGGCCGGGAGGAGGTGTGTGCGGCCTCGCCATTACTGGCTGTAAATTAGTGAAATTAGGGTCGGCGCGCGCCCACTCCCGCGCGAGCCACGGCTGCAGCCTAAGCCGGCCGTGCTCGTACCCGAACGAACGACACACGAACTCCAGCGCCCGCACGCGGCTGCGCAGCGCCTCTCGGAACACCGGGAATTGTACGTAATGGCGTTCGGCCACCTCTAGCGTGTGACCAGGCGAACGTCTCGTGCATCGACCGCGTGTTCAGCACGTACGGCAGCCGCGCGCTGAGCTCGGGCGAGGCCACCATCTGTGCTAGGAACGTCTCGTTCAGCTTGCGCAAATGGAAGGCACGCAGCGCCGCCGCGCGTGCGCCGCAATGTCCAGTGAGCACCCGCACCAGCCACGCGTCCAGCCGCGCGGGAGGCACCGTCGGCGTCTCGTCGGTCGGCAGCCGCGCGCAGAAGGGCAGATCACTGAACAGCGGCAGCGCCGGGTCTGCGGCGAGCGGGAAGCGCTCGCAGAACACGAAGTCCGACGCGCCGAGCGCCGTGCCCCACCAGCGCCACTCGTCCAGCACCCTCACCAACAGCGGCACCACGCGGCCGCCCATTGCTAGTTGTTGCTGCGGGAGCGGCAGGCGGTAGTGACGCTTGTAGTAGTAGATTGACGTCTTGTGCCTGCTCGCCGGCTCGAGCGGGTCGCTGAGGTCGAGCGACCAACGGCAGCGCGACCTGCGCAGCGACGCGCCGAACCGCAGGCGCCGCACGATCTCGGCGCGCGGCTGCGGGCTGAGGGAGGCAAAGCACAGCAGCACCAAGTCGCGCAGCGCTTCGTAGCGCGCGTGCCCTTGGGCCGACGCTGCCAGCGCCCTGACGAGCTCGGCGCAGGGCGCCGCGCGTTCCGTACTGGGTGACGAACCTGCCGCCCGCGACGGTCCGCGCCGCAACGAGGTCCCAGAACGTCAGCTGAAGGTTTCGTTCTTTCGGGTGGTACGCTACCTCGGCCCTGGACAGCAGGCGCAGCTGCCGCAGGAAGGGCGTGAAGATGGCCAGGCAAACGGCACGCAGGTCGACCGCGCGCCCCGGGTGCGGCAGCGCGGCGTACACGAAGATGGGCCTGGGGTAGGAAGCGGCCAGGTGGCAGCCCTCCCAGCCGGTGCCACATGTGGTTTGCAGGTGCTCGATCCATTTGCGCAAAAGCCGCCGCAACCTCGTGCGCCACACGCCGGACTCCGTTTCAAAGAACAGCTGCTGCAACCTTTGCCCGCGGGCAAAGCGCAGGAAATGTCCCGCGGCCTCACAGGAGCGCTCGGCCGAGCGGACGGAGCGCACCGGCCCCCACCTCTCCGCATTGAAGGGCTTGGAAGTCGCGAACCGGACGAACCGCGCAAACTCAACCGGGTCGCTCGTCATCAACAAAAAAAAAGATGCTTAATTTTTTTTCTTTCTTTTCGATCAAAAAAAAAAACGTGCCTTCAAACACAACAGAAAATGTACAAGCGTGGTGACGAGATATAAAAAAAATGTCTGGTAATCAGAAGAATAATTCGTCAGACTTTACCGCCCGCGCCTTTCTGCTGCGGACCGGGGGGGGGGGGAGAGGGTGTGAAGACACGAAGGCGGGCCAAAGGGGCAGAGAGAGATGAATCCCCTTTGGCCCCGTCTCCCGGCATTTTACCGCAGGAGAAAATTTCACAGCGTTCTTTTTTCAATATAATAAGGAAAATTCTCTTGGCCTTTCTTCTTTTAGTGTTGTCATGGCTTTGGAGCGCTCGCATGACACAGACAGTGCCGTAGAGGTGCCGGTAGGCGAGGTAGTGTGCGTGGAGCAAGCTGTAAAAAAACAATCACAATTTTGAAGTGATAAATTTGAAAGCGCTTCAATATCTCAAACAAATCGATCCGGCTAGTGCTGAGGAATGTCTGAAGAAAGCGAAAAAGCGAACGTGCCCAAATTCTATGCTCGGGATTTATGGGACAGGATAGCAGGGAAGTCCAGCAACAACGGCCCAGCTGAGGACAAGAGAAAAGAGCAATGCTTGAGCCAGCTGAAGTTCATTTGTTCTGACAGATTCAACAAGGAGTGCAAAGAATCAACAAACACCAAGCACAGAGTGTTCATTGCCCTTAACAATCAATCACTGGCTGCCTTTCGGTTCCAAGAAGAAACAGATGCACAGAACAAGAAACAGCAAGTGATGAACGTCTTTCACGTGCATTTCGGCCTGGACGTAGCTGACGAGAACAGAAACATTCACGTTCTGGCGTTGTGGGACGCTATTCAGAAGTGGATGAACAAAAACAAGAATTTGGTGAACAAAACCAAACAGGTAGTTTTCTCCTGGCCCCGTCAGCCCTTAGGAGATCTTCTTCCGGAAACAGAGAGGTACGCACCAGACAGCTCCGGGGCAGACGTGTTTGTCGACCAACAGCCGAGGTTCGAAATGGGTAGAAATCAGGTTATTGGTGCTTATTTAAGGCAAACGAAGTTTGCAAGAGTAACTACGGCCAGCGGGGCTTTTACTACGAACTTCGAACAAGATTTTGTGGAACCTGTGAACGGGCCTGTGTGAGGAGGAGGCAGGAGTAAAGGGAGGGAAGGAAGAAGGGGAGGAAGGGGGGAGGTGGAAAATGTGGCGGAAGCGACTACTTTCACAAGCAAAGATAAAAAAAATGGTATCTCTGAGAATAAACACCAGACAAATACATAGTAAAACAGAAATTGTTAGCTATTTCAGAGGAACGGTATGGGCGGAACCCAGTCATTGCCAGATAGTTCGGTCTTGTGTGTTGGCGAAGCGTGGAAACAAAACTGGTTCAGATATCAGGTCAGATCTACTGTTCTCTTTCTGAAGGATTACCTAGAAGAGAACAGATGGATCGATTCCGCGGCACAATCACAATACAAAAGAAGGTACAAATGCATTTCCGAAGGTTTGGCAGGATTTGCCTGATGAAACAATAGACGGGATACAAAGGAGTCTGCGCAATGGCATACCCCTGGCAAACAGTAATGAAGAAGCAGAATTAACTAAAAATGATTCGGGTAACGGCAGATTCGTACAAAATCAACAACATGCCTGGCGTGTCAGCTCAGAAGGCGAAGACGAGCAGAAAGCGTTAATCTGCTTGCAAGAGCTGAATTTGATTTTCCGCTCTAAAGCTCACGATCAGGCACCATCAGCAGGCCGCTGCAGAATTTCTGTTGCTTCGGCCGCGGCGGACAAGCCCGGACACCGATCGTTTGCGTTCTTCAAGTTCGTGAGATCACGTGATCAAAAGCTAGGGATTAGCATCTTCCACTGGCACCTGGATAACCTGTACCTGGGTCCGAGCGAACGGCAGTACGCCTGCCTTATCCAACTGTGGCAGTCTATCCGACTCTTTTGCTTCCAGGCCCAACAAGGGCCTAACAAGCTAGAACCGTTGAAGCTTTCTTGGGTGCAAGTCGATTGGCACCCCGGCCTGGCCAAGGTAGACACTGGCAGATTCGCGGTGGACGAGAATCTCCAGCTAGACAGAGATTTGTTGAACAATCTGCCAGAAAAGGGAGACAACCCTGCACAGAAAAAGAAGGCGCTCGCCAAAGCACCGAGACGCAACTGGATGTCGGAGTGACGGACCTGAAGGGTCCACCCCGACGCAGCAGGGGACTCGGCCGGGTTTCTAACCAGCACGACTCGCTTACAACAAGCCTTGGTACCGACGTGGCTAATGACGCACCCACCAACGACACGAATACAGCCGAACACCCGATCCAGACGCTGGGCAGGTTGAGAGCGTCGAAGTCATCGTCGGAAGAAAAGACATGTCAGAGTGAGCCAGTCGCGACGTCAGGTGGTGCAGGGGAACAGCGAGAAAGGCATAGCGCCGACCGCGGTCGTTCCAGATCTTAACCAAAACGATTCGTTTACAGAAAGCCTCTCCGACAGTGCTAATGACGAACCAACCAAGGACACGAATACAGCCAAACACTCAGAATTACAGGCCGGGCAGGTTATCGTGAGGGGCCTGGCAGTGACAACGGTCAAGACGCCGTCATTACCATTACTCAAAATGCAGCTACGCGAAAAGTCCCTTCTTAAAAATCCCTTTCTGACTCCTCCGTCTTCCGCTGTTTCTCTCAAATTGGAGCATTAAGGAAATCGTGGGGGGGTGAATCGAATTTGGATTCGTGGCTGGTGTCGCACCTGAGTTTGTTTTTCTGGTCAGTGCACTGGTTCTGTCTTTTTGGGGGAGAAATTTTCTGTGCTAAATTCGAGGGAGTTGTTCAAATGATTCTTTGCAATCAATTGAAAAAAAGCGGAATTCGGTTCCCTCATCCTGCAGGTACCTGTTGTCGAGATGCACGTGCTTGATTTCTGCGACGTATCGTTTGTCGTTGTTGCTTGTATGCTGGAAAGCCGCAAATGAATGTAGTTTTTTCTTACAAGCACGTACTTTGGTTAACAAAAAATATCAAGCCGCGAGCGCCTTCTTCAGCGGCCGCCAGATGCGCGTGTGCATTTCCTGCCAGCTGGCCTCGTCGTAGGCCCGCGACAGTGCCGTGTCCAGCAGGGCTGGCAGCTGCGCTACCAGCCGCTGCGTCAGCAGACGCCGCTTGTTGTCTTGCAGCACGTAGCCCCACAAGTAGGCCCGCTCGCGCTTCAGCCGGTCTAGCACCCGCCACAGCTCCAACAAGCGCATGTCTTAGCCACGGATCTGTTCCCCGGTGCGCGCGACGGCTCTCAGCACTGTCCAGATCATCGCCGCATAGTTCAGCAGCAGGCGCCGTTTCTCGGCCCTGGCAAACCAGGGCAGGGCGTACGGCCACCGCAACTGGTCGCCGCGCCGCCCGTTCAGCAGCGCCAGAGGCTCACCCACTGGGGCGCCGGGCAGCAGCCCCGAACAGACCAGCCACGTCCAAAGAGCGCGCGACACCAGCCCGGACTTCTCGGCCCAGCTGCCCCGGCCCCTGAGCAGGGCGACCTCGTACGGTGTCAAGTACAGCTCCATTTCCCGCACCGCGTACGCCAGCTCCCGCGCGGCGACCGGAAGCGCCGCACCAGCGAGAACTTGCCGCGCGCCGCCGCCGGCAGCGCCACCGACGGCATCGGCGGTCCAGTACCCTCGCCGTCCAGCAGCCACAGCTGCGCACAGTGGACGGGTGACGCCAGCGAGCACAGGCCGTGCCAACAGCTGCGCTGCACCTCCAGCAGCTCTCGCAGGTCGAAGCGCGGCTCTTCGGGCAGGTAGCCGGCCAAGGCAAAAGAGCGGAACCAGACCTTGCGGCTAGACTGTGTGACGACCTTCGAGAACACGCGCCGCAAAGACGCGGACCAGGCGCGGAGCCGCGCCCGCTCGTCGTCGGCGGAGTGTGCAATCGCCAGGCTCCGCAGGCCCAGCAGCACGCCCAGCTGCCGCGGCCCGTCGGAGTTTAGGCAGTGCGCCAGCAGGTCGCCGGCCGGGTGCTGGCCGAACGCCTGCGGCGGCGGGCCGCGGTCTACGATGGTCATTTTGCACGGGGCCAGCTGTTGCAGCGCGCGCAGGTCGGTCACAGTCGCGACAGCGGGGTCCACACACAGCAGCCTAAGCTGCAAGAACGCGGGCGCTTGGTGCGGGGGCACAGCGCCAGCCGCAGACGTTCCAGCAGCCCGCCCTCCCACTCGCCCGCCGCCTCCCGGCCGGCCAGCACGTACTCGGCCTCGGCGCGCTTGCCCACCGTCAGCTCGTAGTGCCGCAGCGCCGGGGTGCACGCCGGGTCCCACTGCAGGCCCTGGCCGGACCGCGCCAGGCCGTCCACCAGCTCCTGCGGGGTCAACGCGCCGTGCACTGCTAATGTGTGCAGCCGGGGCCAGATAGTCGAGCCCGTAGTGACAGGCAGCGGCACGGCGTCGGCGCCGCCGGGCTCGTAGAGCTGGAGCTCCTCGAGCGTCGGGGCCAGCCGCTCGAAGCCCGGGCCGAACAGCACGCAACTTTTGCAGCGCCGCAGCGACAGACGAGCCAGCGCACAGCCACCGGGGAACAGCTCGCCCAGGCCGTTCGCCCCCAAGTGCACCGAGTCCAGGCTCAGCTCCTGTACCTTGGGCAAAAGACATGTTAGCGCGGGCCGCACCAACAGCTCGTAGTCGAGGCGGCGGTCTTGTTCGTCGTAGTCGTAACCGTCGTAGAGCCGCAGGCTAACAGTGCGCAGGCCGTCGCGCCCGTGCCACAAGGCCAACAGGCCCCCGCGGCGGCCGCGTCACACGTGAGGTCCAGCTCCGTCACGCGGGTGTAGTAGTGCAGGGCCAAGCGGAGGAGCTCGAGCCTGTGCGGCTGCAAACTGTCGGGGCCGGGCTGTTCCCGGCAGTACGAGAGCTTGAGTGTCGTGGTCGGCTGGTAGAGGCAGTCTGCGCGGCGCGCGCTAGCCACGTGGCACGGGTCAATGTCTGCGTCGGGGTAGCACTTGGTCAGCGCCCGGCGCAGGAACAGCTGCGGCTGCACGGACGGCAAAACTCGAGACCTCCACTGCGAAGAAAGGCGCAAGAGCGCCAGCTGATCCCGCAGAGTGAGCCAAGAGGCCCAGTGCGGAAAGAACGCCGTAAGAGCACAGCCACCGCGCGCGGCCAGCGCTTCCAAGCGGCGCCGTTTGGGAGAAGAAGAAGACATGCAAGGAACGTACTACCCCCCCCTCCCGCTCCGCTTGGGCGCTAGAAAAAAGGATCCGCCACAAAAAAGGAAGCGCTGTACAAAAAAAAGGTACGAGAAGAAAAGCATTACAAAAAAGACAGAGAGCGCATGTTTCGAGACAGAAGGGCGCGGGCACACACCAACAAGAAAGAAAAGCGGGCTTCCAAAGAAAGAAAGGGGAGGGAGGGGGGTACGAGAAAGAAACGAAATTACCAAAAAGACAGAGGGATATGTTTTACAAAAGAGAATGACGGGGGGGGGGCCGCTGGCCCATCCTAGAGTGGGGGGGGGGCAGGAGTTCCTTTTTTTGCCAAACAAGTGCGCCCAACGTTATGCTGTTGTTGTTGTAGATTTTGTTTGGAAATTTCCAACAACCGGGGAGGGAGGAGCCGTGGGATGAGGGCAGGTAGGAGGGCACTTCTTGGTAGGGTTGGGAAGAGTGGGGGGGGGGGGGGCCGCGTCAAGAAAGTTTTTTTTATTTAACTGGGAAAAGGGGGAGGGCAGGGGTGGGGAGTGGTAAGGGGCGGGAATAGGAAAAGAAAATACGTGCAGTAACGTTAGCCACGGAGTTTTTTAAGGGGACGGCGAAGTCGGCTCGGTTGGAGGCGAAACAGGCACTGTTGCAGGTGATGACGGTTGGTACGAGGGCGAAACAGGCACTGTTGCAGGTGACGACGGTTGGTACGAGGGCGAAACAGGCACTGTTGCAGGTGACGACGGTTGGTACGAGGGCGAAACAGGCACTGTTGCAGGACCACTGACGACGGATCGTACGCTGAGGAGGAGGAGGAGGAATCGTACAAGGCGGC
Source organism: Paulinella micropora (assembly GCA_019918135.1). Lineage (NCBI taxonomy): Eukaryota > Cercozoa > Imbricatea > Euglyphida > Paulinellidae > Paulinella > Paulinella micropora. Next base: position 124,954 of record WBZZ01002368.1, on the reverse strand, counting down.
GGTGGGGCCCGGCCTTGTCCGCTTCGTCTCGCGCAAACAATCGAAGCACTGCTCGAGCAATTGTCTGGGGGTTTCCGCTCCGTAGCTCTCAACCTCCACCAGCCAGTCCGGCGCGGCCGCCGCATTGACAGGCGTCTCGACCGTGACGGCCCGGCGCAGTCGTGCAGCGCAAACACGCGGTGCAGTGCCACGGCCGGGCCACTACAATCGTGCCGGTATCTTCCACGTCGAAAACTCCGGTGGGCAGCAGGCCCGCACCTCGTAGCCAACCCGGGCTGACAAACGCACCTTGGACTCCAGCCTCGCGTGACCAGGCCCTTCTTGAAAAGCCCGTTCATGACGGCCGAGCCCTTGGTAGCCCAACATCTTAAGTGCAACGATTCGCCCGGCAGCAGGTACGCTAGCACTGTCCTGGCCAGGCCAGGCGCCAAGACAGTCGGCCGCCCCGCGGCTGTGCGCAGTTCCTCCAGGTAGACCGGCCGCACGCCCAGCGCTGCTAGCAGCGCCTCGAGCTGTTCGTCGCAGAACAGCCCCGCCTCGCCGCCAGAAGCCAGGTCCACGTGCAGGTCGTCGTCGGGCGCCAGCGACAACGAGCGCAGCACGCGCGCGTAAAGCTCCGGCTCGCGCTCGCGTAGCAAACGCCACCACTCCGAGTCGTCGAGCCGGGCGGGCGCGCGGCGTCTGATGCCGCGCGCAATTCCTCGCACGCCGGCGCGTGGCGGTTCTTGTTCTCCGCGACGAGCTCCAGCGCGACGCTGTTGCGTGTGGTAAACTGGGAAGGCAACGTACGGTCTAGCGGCAGCACCTCCATGTCCCGCATCCGGTCCGCGGGCACTTGGATCTGCACGTGCTTCAGTGTTTGCAAGATATCCAGGTTCCCGCAGAAACCGACGGGCTTGTCGCCGCCATCCGCACCACCGCCCCATTCCACGTACGTAATGCGGAGCGTAAACGTGTGATCCACGGCCTCTAGCAACGCTTGTGGCAGCAACATGGTCTGTACGTTCCGCAAAGCGAACAGACCGACGTTTGGCCGCGGGGGCGGGGGCAGCTCTTGCACCACGACCTCCCGCAACGCGCGCCTGATCTCGCCCATGCGGTACTTGTTCCAGGCCGCGTTGATCATACACAAACGACTTTTTTTGCTCTATTTTTTTGGACCCTTTTTTCTCCGTGCTCCCAGCCCTTCGGCCCCCCCCCCACCGCCGCCTTTACCCCCCCCCCCCTTTTTTTTGCTGCCCTGATTTATTTTTGTCCGCCCCCCCCCCGTTTCTCCTCTCGGTGGCCGCCCCGGCGCCCTGCTTTTTTAAATGCTTAAGTTGGAGGGAGGACAAGAGGAGGAAGGGTCGGAGAAAAGCCACCATGAAATCCGGCATAGCCTGCTTTCTTTTTCTTTGCCGCCGGCACCTTTTTTCTTTGTTGTTGTTAAAAAATTCTGTTTTTATTGTTACTGCGTCGTCAAAATATCTGACTGGTCCAGAAACAGGTGCTGGACCCCGCCAACTTCTCGCCAGCGCCAGCGCAGCTTATGGAGCCACGGCTTGGGGACCGGCTGGCAAAATCCAGTCAGAATCGATTCAGGCAGGGGCTGCAGGGCCCAGTGACAATACTCGAACGAACCAGTCGGGGACTGTGCCATGACCGATCGCTGCAGTAGCACGCCCTGCTCGGCCTGAGCCAGGCCTTGGCGGCACAATTCTATCCACTTGCAGGACACGTCGCGGTAGCACAGCACGCACAGACAGTCAGAGGTTATGCCCCGCAAGAGGTTGTAGCTCTCCGCGGCCATCTTCATAAACCTGTGTGTATCGTCCTCGCCCGCCTGCGCGCGCATGTACTTTAAAAAGTTATCCTCGTTGGCTCCTGGCCTGAGCATGAATGTCTCGTAGTAGTTGTAGATCCATAGTTCTTCGGCCGACAACTGCATCAACAGCGGGCCCGGCCTGCGAGGAATGGCCGTTTTTGTCCGGGGGTCGACACCAGCAGGCCTCTGGCACAGCGGCTGCGAGTATGCCAGGCACTCCTTGCCTCGCTTGCAAGAAAACCAGTCCAATAACGAAACGCGCAAGTTAGAAGACTCTGTGGCCGCGTTCAGCCGCGGCAGAAACTCTAGCGGCCGGCTGATGACCTGCGCCTGCAGCCTGCCTGCTCCCGTCCTTGCAGTAGTCAGACAACCCCTTAACCCCTCCCTGCACGTAGAGCACGGGCGCAGGGCGCAAGAGCTTGAGGTAGGTCAGCGCTAGATACTCTGGATCGCTCATGCGCGGAGCGCAAGCAATTTCGTCAGGCAGCTAGACTTTCGTTTTTTAAAAGACCCTGAAAACACTCGTAATCTCTCCATTGTCCCCCGCGCTCCCGCAACCTTTCCCTTCTCCTCCCCCCCCCCCGCCTCCGTTGCTCTCCTCTCTCTCATTCCCCCCCCCCTCTCTTCCCATCTCCTTCCTCTCTTTTGCGCCCCCCCCCCGCGTCCTTTCCCCCCCCCCCCACACCCCGCGTCCTTTTTTTTGTTTCAAATGACAGCGTCTATGGCGGCGCGGCAGAGCGGACAGTTGACAAGCTGTGCCGCGCAACCCGCACAGATCTGGCGTGGTCGCAGGGGATAAGCCGCACTAGCTCCGCACAATCGTCGCGGCCGGCTCACCCAAGCACACCACACAAGAGTCGCACTCGCTTTGCAGCAAGGTAAGCTGGCAGCCAATTCACGCGCAGCTCGTCAAGCGCCGATACCGCGGCGGCAATGCCCGCCAGGTCTCCCGCGTCGCCCCACTCGCGGCACGGCCCTTAGCAGCCCGACGAATCTGCCGGCGTTTGTCACGGGGCGTCCTGGCCCCCCTACAAACACCGTCCTTGTAATCCCAGTTGACCTCCTTCCGGCGTTCGAGCAGCGGGGGCGCGCCATCGTGCTGTTTGCGGTCACTAGCTATTTCCGCACCTTCCTCCGCCAGGAGCAGATAGCTCTGGTTGACATCGACGCTGAGCCGTCGCAGAAACTTCAGCAGCGGCACGGGCGAATGGAAGCCCTTGGCATAGAAGGCCCTTTGCCGGATCGTTCGCCAGCCGTCTGGCTCCCTGAATGCGTGGTCCCAACGCTGGAGCCAGGCAGTGGGCGCGCCCACCGTCGCCAACAGGCCCACTATGCATAGCACAGACGGCACGGCCCTTAGCCGAAGCAACACGTCGCCGCCCTCAACAGTGTACGCACTGCACAGTGCCAGCTCCAGTAACGTCTGTGTCCGGCGCCGGTGCACGGGCCTCTGCTCGGAGAGCAAAAAGAAGTTTAGCAGCACGGGAGAACGCGCGAAGGCGGCGGCCGCGGCCCAGTTCTCGTCGGACAACCGCAGCAACTCCGACGCCTCGGCCACCGCGGCCAGGACGGTGGTGCGTTCCAGTTGCAACAGGCAGGCGTCGACGAGCGCAGACACAGCAGCAACGGCGCACTGGAAGTTGGGACCCTCTCGTGCGCAACCGCGCAGCCCCAGGAGGTCTAGCACTCTGCCCAGCAGCGCCTCGAGCAGGGGGTCCGTTCGGCCGCGCCACATAACAGTTGCGACGCCGAGCCAGCTAACGAAGCAGGCGGGACTGACCCCTGCCGGCGACAGCACGACCTCGGCCACACGCAACGCGGCGGCGGTGCGCCGTGCGCACAACAACGACCTGATTATGCGTGCTGCGTCGCCCCGCCGCTGCTGGAGCCCTGGTGTCTGCAAAAAAGACCACAACGGCCGCAGTGCCTCTGCCGACCGCTCTTCTTGCGACAGGGCACGGAACAGCGACCACCAGCTCTCACACAGCAGTTCCGTGTGAAGGGGGCCGCCCGCGCCAGAGGCACGGACCGCGAACTCCGCGCGCAGGTGTGTGAGCACTGCCCGGACGGACCCCGGGCGCTGGCGTGCCAGCGCCCCTAGCACGGGCGCGTAGGCGCCCCGGAGCCCCCGCTCCAGCACAAGTATGACAGCTGTTGGCTGCGCACGGCCCGGTCCGCCAGCACGGCTACCCCGTCGGGGGACGTGACGCACGCTAGCGCTTCTTCGTGCAGGCACGGCCCGTGCTGGCATTCCGTACAGACGCGGTGCATGCCCTTGTGCTCAACGCCAATAAGCCTGGCTAAAAACCTCCCGTTGGGAACAAAAAAGAGGTTACTTCTCTCTCTGCCCGTCATTTTCTCGAGGATTAAAAGCTCGGACGACTTAAAAAAACAGTAGGCAAAAGAGAAGAAGGAAGATGTTCGGCCGGCGGGGACAAATATGAGGGGGGGGGCGGGGGCGAGCACCAGAAAACCTGGAAGGCCCCCGCCGAAGAAGCTTTCCGTCCATAAAGAAAGGGGTCGGACCCCTTCCCTCTCTCCCCCCAGGCCCCTCAGCTGAGCAGCCCCCCTTGCCTGCAAGGGGCCCGGGAAAAACCTTCCGCTTTGCTTGGCGTCGTCCTGTTTCCCCGCCCCTCCCCCTCCGTCGATTTCAGCAGAATTTTATTTCTTGCTTTCTTTTCGTTTTGGCGAGATTTAGCAAAAAAAGCAAAGAAGAGCAGACAGAAAAACAGGAGTGAAGAAAGCAAAAAAAAAAAAGAAATCCTTGGGCTGTCCGGCCCGAGCATATTCCTCGAGTCACAATTGGCAGAGAAAAAGAAGGCCGGGGCACTTAGCAAGATGTTGTCGAATAACGAGCAGCAAATACAAAAAGCGCTGGCAAGGGAGGCCGCCGACTTGGCCCGGACCCGTGCAGCGAGCATCGAAAAGTTCGAGCTGGAACACAAGCTCAGGTGCAAGGCCTGCAATACAATCCTAGAAAGGCCGAACCTGGATCTAGATAAGTTGAGATGCTCTGTCATGCGTTGGAAACCCTTTGCGTTTTATACAACCCAAAAAGATCCAACCGCAGATCACTTGCTAGCTATGACCGCGGACCAACACGACGGCGGCGTCTTGGATTTACAACTGAGGCAGGCTTTTCCCACGGGCATACCTTGCTTGCAAATGGACAAGCAGGAATTTGATAAGCAGTACCAGGGTGCGATCCGCCACGGGGCTGACGACGTTATCCTTCTCCCAACGATAGGTTTAGCCCTGAAACGCCCCACCAGGGGCCCGCCAATAAAGCAAATGCGACATGCCTCGTTGGGCAACCTAGTGGATGCTTTGCAGATGCAGCACTACCTGAGCAGCAAGCACGGGCTGGCCCCCAAAGTGCACGGCTGCTTGTTTATGAGCAAGGGCGGCGCGGCCAGGGTAGCGCCAAAGGCCATAGACACCACCGCAGGTAATTATTACATCGTCATGGATTATTTCAGTGGTTCGTCCGGGAAGGTTTGGACCCTGACCAACGTTATCGAGTCGGCTAAATCTGAAACGGAGAAGGCCCGACTCACCGACATGATTTGGAAGTTTATTGAGAGCGTACTGGGTGCGTTTAACACCGCCCAGGTGCTGTATTCCAACTTTGGGCCCGATAACGTGGTACTGAACCTGCAGGAAAACAAGCTTATGCTAGTTGGCATAGATCCTTTCTTTTGCCTCCGCTTTGCTCCTGAGCCCAGGGTCCGGTACAGCGAGATTACAGACGCCCGCATACAAACGTCAAACCTGCTCAGCATTCTAGCCAACAGTTACAGTAAGTTGCCCCGGGAAGTTCTCGTCCAAGCGCTTGCCCGTGTTCAAAATATGTGTCAATTTGAGAAAGGCATCATCAAAAAATGCGCCACGTGGTGGCTAGACGAACTGAAATTCTGTGGAGACAGCGAAACAGAATTCGTGCACGGCCCCTGTCTCAGGGCCGCGCATCATATGCACAAGCAAGCACTGGTAGCAATGGATACTTCGCCTCTGGGCTGGCTGAACCAATTTTCTAGATCCTCACTTGTCAAACAGCATGATTTGAATTCCTGGAGTGTCTACGGTGCCCGTGATGTACTGTCTTTATTTCGTGATGACAAAGTGAGGTTGATTGACATAGAAAATTTTATCATTGCCATTCTGCGCATAATCATCCACAAAGTGGCGGGCCAGAGCGGTGGACAACCCCAACACGTCATGCCTTTGCAATCTGCACCCATTCCCAATCCTGTTTTTTTTCATTCCCCTGGTAATGAAAGACAAAATCCGGCAAGAGCAGGCAAACGCCGGAAAACTGAACAACTTGAACAAAAAAACAAAAAGGGAAAGAAAACATGAAATAAAGTATCCCGCTTCTCTCGTCGTGCTCGATCATAGGTCCGGACAAATCAAAATAAGACACACAGTAGGGGAAGAGAAGGAAGATAGGATGGAGAGAAAGAGCAGGGTGAGAAGACGCAGGACAGCCGCAAGATACAGAAAAGGCAAAGCATAGCTCGGAGAAAGGGAGGATGAAAATAGACAGAATAAAGAGAGAGCAATTGAGCGCAATGGAGCGGGGAGGAAGAGAAATGGGAGCGGGGGGGGGGGGGGAGAAGGGGCGGGGTGTGTGTGGCCTGGCCGGAGTGTTGGGGGGGGGGGCCGTACTTCTTGTGCGGCCCCCCCCCCCAAAAAAGGACTCAGCAAGCGCTTGGAGCCGGGGGAAAGGCAAAGGTTTTCTTTCGTGTGTGCGCACACAAACCATGAAGAAGAAAAAGCGGCCGCGCCCCTGTCGCGACATGCCCCTGTCGCGACATGCCCCTGTCGCGCGATGTGGTCATGCTTGTGCTCAGCTTCCTGGAGCACCGACATTTGTTGGCGCTGCTTGGTGTGTGCAGCACGGGCCTGTGGGGGCACAACCTCCTCCGCTAGCCCGCGCGGCTCGACCTGCCCGCGGGGCGGCGGTCGTTAGGACGACACGGCAGCACGCTCGGCCCAGTGACAGTCAACCCGTTGCTGGCGGGGCCCGCGTCACCCGCCGAGTGCGCGCGCCATTTCCCCTGCACCACGAGCCTGCGCGTTATCGGCTGGAAGCACGCCGCAACCACGGCCGCCATGCCGCTACCACAGCTGCGCGAACTGACGCTAGACTGCTGTGACCTGGGCTCCGTGCCCTTGCTGACCACCTTCGGGCCCCTGCTACATCTGCGCACCCTGCGGCTGCACTGGTGTCGCGGCATAGGCAACCTGTGCTTTCTGGCGCGCCTGCCCTCGTTGACCCGCCTAGACCTGTCCGGTTCGTTCTTTGCACAAACCGAGTACCTGCGCTTCGCGACGCTCGCGCGGAACCTGACCGAATTCTGGGCGCCCGACGGCTGGCGCCCTGACGTTTGTCTGGGCGGCCTGCGACAGTTGCGCGCGCTGCACCTGCCACGCTCCAGGGCCTTGAACCACCTTGCGCTCGTGCACCTGCGACGCCTGCGCGGGCTCCAAGAACTGTCCTTGCTGTACCGGGCCTCTACGCCGCAGGAGCTGGGGCAGCTGCTGGTGTTGGTCAAGGACCTGAAGCTGCGCAAGCTGGCGCTGGAATCGGCGGGGCCGTCCAATGATGCGTGGCTGCACGTAGACGCGCGGCTCTGGCAGGGCTGCGTGCTAGAGGAACTGGTGCTCACGAATGCTGAGCTGCCCTCGTTCGGCCCGCTGGCGACCTTGCCCCGGCTGAGGTCGCTGGAGCTCAGGGGCGTCAGCCTGCAGTCGCTAGAGGGGCTGCCAGGCGGGCTGTGCCGAACGATCGCCCGGGACAGCCGGCCGGGCCCTGAAACACTGCTGAATCTGAAATGGGACTCCTTCAACGGGCCCGAAGAAGGGCCGAACCAGGCAAACCCGAGAATCCTCCCGCAGAAATCTGTCCTTTAAAAAAAAGAGGGGCGCCAGTTCCCCTCCCCCTTCCTGGCCCCTTAGGCCCCGCCCGTTTGAAAACGACCGGCAAAAAAAAATGTTTGCCCAGACAAGAATAAAAGGGGCGGAGAGCAGCCGGGCTTGTTTTGTTCAAATTGTTTAACTAAAAAAAAGGAAACTCTTTGTTTTTCTTGTTTGCTTTTATGCTGAAATTCCCTGCCGACCTAGCGGTTCCATGGGCGCTTAATCTTGTAGCCCTCTTGGCGCATCTAGCGATCTTCATACTCCAGCTTACGGGCCCCCTAGACATAGCCAGGGGCCTGCCACCGGCGCAGACCGCTATCGTCACACTGACAGTAGGCCCTTCGCGTGACTGTGCGGTTCGTGCCGCGGGCTGGCTGGAGCGAACTGCCGCGGGGCCGGGCATCTCGCTCTGGAGCCTGTCGGTGGCCTTCCACGCCCTCACTACCGCAGGCCACGCGGCACAGCTGTGGCTGTTGTGCTGGAAAAGTCCGCTGGTGTGCCCGGCCGGGCGCTGGCTGGAGTACTCGGTCACCGCCCCGCTGATGCTGCTGCAGCTGCAGCTGCTGGCCGGCGAGCGCTCGGCCTCGGCGCTCGCGGTGTCGTTCTGCCTGTGCAGCCTCATGGTCTGGGTGGGCGGGCTGGTTCCGCTGCTCGGCCCGGCGGTGTTCGGCACTTTTGTTCTACCGAATGAAGTGCAAACGCTGGTCCAGAACCAAAAGACTGCCATTCAAGTGTCGTGGAAGACCGTCACACGGGCTTGCTGGGCGCTGTCGTGGGCGTTGCTGGCCCTGTCGTTCCTGCCGCTGTGGCTCGCCGCGCACGGGGTCATCGGCAGCCTGGATGTTCCTGACAAGACCGTCGGCCTGATCAGGCTCGCTATCTGGTCGGAGTCTTTTTTCTTCGCTTCTTTTGGTATCTGGGAGGCCCTGTGCTACGAATGTTTTGTTTGCTGTCTGCCAGCAAAAAGCTGGCGGGTGTGGACCGAAAGCGGCTATTGCCTCCTGAGCCAGTCCAGCAAGATGGCTCTCACGGGGCTGGCCCTCGCGTCGCTGCGGGGACAGTCGGCCGACTGGCTGCCGCAGCCCGGCTGCGCCGCTCTGTTGCCGTGCCCGGACTAAAAGTGTCATTGTTCTTTTTGGTAGACTGAAAAAAAAGCCAGACAAAAAAAAACAGATTTCTGTGTTGTACTGACGGGCCTCTCCGATTAAAAAAAGAGCTAGTGATTTTGGCCTTCTGTGTATTTCACCCCGCCCCCCTACCCTTGCCTTTCCCCTCCCCTTGCCTTTTCCCCCACCCCCGGTTAATTCTGGCCACCCTCTTGTGTTCAGTTCTTTCTGCCGGCTTCTTCAGTAGCTGAAACTTTCACAACCCTTCTCCAAGAACGACGCCTCAACCCGGCTGACCTGTTCCAAGCTGCCGTCTTCCCGCGCGGCCTGGCTGTGGGGCGCTAGCCTGATGGTGGGAGGCGTCGGCGACGCTGCCATTGGCAGGTTGGCGAGGGACTGTTGATGCGAAGCGGCGCTAGAGTCGGGCGTTTGCGTGTAGGCCTCCATGGCCGCGCCAAGCCTCGAACCGCGCGGGCCCGCTGCCAGTTCTTGGTCAGGCGCCGCGTCGTCGTGGCAGAAGGCGCCCTGCTGTGGTGCGCTCTGGACACGCACGGCCTGCGTGGGCTTGAGGTAAAGCCTTGGCCCGGAAGGGACCTTTTGCAATTTGGGCAGCAGCTGCAGGGCTACGAGGCAGAGCCATGGCGTGGGCAGCAGGGCGGACATGAAGCCGAACGTCCACCGTACGGGGGCCCCGCCGCGTGGTAGCTCTAGACAGAGCCACAGCAAAAAGTACAACGCGTGCAGGGCGGCACAGCACGCGGAGGCACACTGCAAGCAGCACAGAGTACGCCTGGCCCGCGCCGCCCGCGCCGAGTCGCTCGCGCCGATCGTCTGCTGCAGCGCGCGTATCCGCGAGTTGCTGCTGAAGAACAACCAGGCGCCGTACAGCTGGGCGGTCAGCAAGAAAGCCCTGGGCGGCCAGTGGTTTTCTGTGGCGGCGGCGAGCGCGGCCGAGGCTACGCACACCGCCAGGCGCAGAAACCTCATGTCATGGCACCGGTTGCGAAGGTTCGAGGGGGCCAGCCCGTACGGGTAGCGTTCTACGCACTCTAGCAACACGTGCCAGGCCAGCGGCAGCAGCAGGGACTGGTACACGATCTGCCAGAGCAACCGGTGCCCTTCACAGAGCAGCAGCACGGCGGCCGCGTGCGCTACGGTCCAGAACCACAGGCGCAGGGTCGTGAACACGGCGACACGCCGCCGCCGTCCGCTGTCGGTCGCCAGCTGCAGGCACAGCAGCCACGCCATGCCGCACAGGAACGCGGCGGCGCAGGCGATGGACATGGCGGTGCTGAATAACATGTTAGGCCGACGAGGGACAAGGGGCGGCTGTGATTTTCTTTACTTCTCAGGTCGGTTCGTTTGCTTTTTTTCCTGTCGGCGGGACGCGATCCGGAATACAGACTTTCTAACAAATAGGGGGTCATCACAAACCACCTCCGGACCACCTGCGGACCAGCTCCGGTACATGTACCGGACCACCTCCGGACCACCTCCGGTACATGTACCGTACATGTACAGGTCATCAGGATCAAGCAGTGGGCACTGTACCCTACATGTGTACGGTACATGTAGGGTACATGCACCTGTGATCTCAGTCCTTTCGATCGTTTTTTTAAAAATAACTTTAATTGAAATATGTACTCAGGTCCATTAATATCAAGCTGTCTTAGCGATCTATCAGTGTCAATGACCTCACCAAGACCCAGGCCCCGGCTCGGGACCCCTCAGTGGACCCACAGATTAGTGATCAGCGAAAGCAGAGGGACATGAATACTCAATTTCAATCTGATTCAATCATTCGAAGATTCAGATTCAGATTCAGATTCTGAAGGTGCATGATCACGACGCAGTGTATATCTAACACGCTTAAGTCGTCTTCTCCTTCTCCTTACTACACCTGAACTTCCAGATTCTTTCCTTGCAGGCACAGGCACCCCCAGGGTCTCATTCTCAAGCAAATCCTTGCAAGATTGAGACAGTGTCTTGTCCTCATTAAGCAACACTTCCGTGTCCCTGAAAGAAGTAAGGACGTTGGCACTGCATTCGACTCCTTTCCACTTCTTGATTCCTGCGCCCGCATGCTTCTCTGCGCAGGGCATGACAGAGTCATCCTCGGGGTCTACCCAGCCCGAAAACCTTTGTCAATGACTCTCTTGATCTCAACCTTCTGAGCGGCTACCTCTGGTACGAGGTAATGCACCGTAAATTCATCGGCCCTGTCAGTCTGCTTTGAATGAGTAAGCACTTGTGCCAGCCAAACACTGCCACCTCCATCAACTACAGCAGTGATTGACCCGACACGGGGTCTGAATGGTTGCACAGAGCCATCGGCGGCAGAGGAGGCAGACTTTGGCAAAGGCTTGGGCACTGTTGTTGCGCAGGTCTCAGTGCTGGCAGGCGGTGCCCGGCCCGCCGGCGGTTCCACAGGGCCCTGTGCTTGCGTGGCACAAGCGCTGGCATGCTCTGTGGCAATGGAAGTCCGCGGCGTGGAGTGCACAGGGCCAGCGGCGGCAGAAGAGGCAGACTTTGGCAAAGGCTCGGGAACTGCCGCTGCGCAGCTCTGAGAGCTGGCACGCGGTGCCGGTTCTACAGTGCCCTGTGCTTGCGTGACACAAGCGCTGGCATGCTCTGTCGCAATGAAACCCGCGCCATCGTCGGCTAGCTCTCTGATGTTTGCGGCACTCGACCCTGAGCCTTCGCAAGAGTCTGCTTCTTCTGCCGTGGCCCGACGTCCTCCCTGAGCGGCGGCCTGCTGTGTGCAACCTCCCCCCGACGTGGCTTGATGTCCACCCGCAGGGGCGGGGCCACCAGAAGACGCAAGGGAAATAGCACGACGGGAAACAGTTGGATTGTCTGATGATATTAAAAGCGACGCCGCCGAAGACGCTGGCAAAGGTGGGGAGATTGCACCTGGTCTAGCGTCAACCGAAATAGTACAGGTTGGGTCACCTGTATGCATGTATATATAAATATATAATGTATGTATGTATGTATGTATGTATGTATGTATGTATGGAATCATTGTATGTAATACTAATACTATGTATGTATGTAATACATGCGTGCATGTACAACGTATGCATGTATGTTTTTTTTCGGTTTGATGTTTTTTTTTTTTTTTTCAACTGCCATGCCATGCATGCCATGCATGACATGCCAGCATGGCATGCATGCCGGGGCGCCATGCATGGCATGCATGCTATGCATGCATCAATCACATGCCTGCATGGCAAACATCGCATGCATGCATCACAAAGCATGCATGCATCGCATGCATCACAAAGCATGCATGCATCGCATGCATGCATCGCATGCATGCATCGCATGCGCGCATCGCATGCACGAATCGCATGCATGCATCGCATGCGTGTACCGCATGATGCATCGCATGCAATGCATCCATCGCATGCACGCATGCATGCATGCATGCATCGCATTCCTTGCATGGATCGCATGCATGCATCGCATGCATGCATCGCATGCAAGCATCGCATGCAAGCATCGCATGCGATGCATGCATGCAATGCATCGCATGCATGCAATGCATCGCATGCATTGCATGCATGCATGGCATGCATGCATGCATCGCATGCATGCATCGCATGCGTGTATCACATGTGTATTCATCGCATCGCATTCATTGCATTGATTGTATTCGTCGCCTGCATGCATCGCATCGCATTCATCGCATTCATCGCACGCATGAATCGCATGCCTGCATACATCGCATCGCATGCAACGGTATGTACGGACGAATTAATTAATTAATTAATTAATTAATTAATTAATTAATTAATTAATTAATTAATTAATTAATTAATTAATTAATTAATTAATTAATGTATGTATATGTATGTATGTATGTATGTATGTATGTATTTGTATGTATGTATGTATATATGTATGTATGTATGTGTATATGTATGTGTGTATGTATGTACGTTGTTTGAACGTTGCAACTTGGTTCGCTGTTTCGTCGAAGTACACATGTCTCGCATCAGTAGCGGCTTCGTCATTGTCTGCGCAAGAAGAAAGAAAGAAAACAAGAATGAATGAATGAATGAATGAATGAGTGATGAATGAATGAGTGAAATGAATGAAAGAAGAAAGAATGTTTTGAATTTAATGAAGAAGATAGAGCGAAGGAAGGATCGACAGACAATGAAGAAGATAGAGCAGACACTGAAGAAGAAGGATAGACAGACACTGAATTTAATGAAGAAGATCGGCATTAAAGGAGTCACTGAAGAAGATATAGCAAAGAAAGGATAGACAGACACTGACAAAAGAGGAACCTGCTGTTTGTGGCGCTGATGGGTCGGGCGCATGGGTTGCGCTTGCGAGTGTAGAATCTGATGGGTCGGGCGCTGACAATATGGTGGGGCGCCTGCGCTTGGCAGCGGGTGCGGGTGAAGATGGGGCGAGGCGCCTGCGCCTGGGAGCGGGGGCCCAGCGCTTGGGAAGACCCAACTCCTTGTGCACAAGAGCAACCATACACACACACATTATTATCTATTACTATTATTACTATTATTATTGTTATTATTATTATTATTATTATTATTATTATTATTATTATTATTATTATTAGGGAGTACATAGGCCATCGGTCCTTTCCATGGGCTGATTGGTATAAAGCTCCTAGAGTAATGTTCTATGCCGTCACTTCCTTTATTCCACCGATTGGTGTGGAGACTTTCCTTATGGAATGGAGGACTGGATGCACATGGCCTTTTGGCTCAGCAATTGGCAGGAGATACACTATTATTATTATTATTATTATTATTATTATTATTATTATTATTATTATTATTATTATTATTGACACCGTGATAGCCCAGTGTTCAAGTTCTACCACTGGGCCCTGTCGCCAGTTCGATTCCAGTCGGTGTCACCAGTATTTTCATTGAACATACCGGTCCGTCTGGAAGTGTTGGAACTGTCCTTGCGGGGGTGTCATAGAGCCTATCGTCAATTCTTCGTACTCCCCTCACGGGTGAGACGATGGAGGCGCATGTGCAGATTTGCATCAGCCATTGACAGAGAAGCACTATTATTATTATTATTATTATTATTATTATTATTATTGTTCACAACAGTGTGTGTGAAAGTGAGAGCGACCTCGCGCACCTCTTCTTGCAGGCGCTCTCAAATCTTGTAATTGCGCTCCCCTTCTTCGTCGGACTCGTCTGATCGTTCGCTCCAGCTACAAGGACCTTCTCTGCTGGATTCTGAATCGCTGTCCGCCGTCAGGACCTTGCCTTCGCCCGCCTTGCCTTCGCCCGCCTTGCCTTCGCCCGCCTTGCCGTCGCCCGCCTTGGCATTGCGCGTCCTCTTCCTGGATCGGCGGGACCTCTTCGCCACAACGTCCGCAACGCCCGGCAGCCCCTTGTATCATTTGTGGTACTCCACCTAGATAGCAGTCATACATACATCGCCACCAGCAACAGACATACAATGCATACATTGTGATACACACAGACATACACATATACAGACATACAGACATACATACATACATGAGGATGAAAAGAGGTACCAGCAACAGACGCCTCATTTCTAGAACCCGGGTCCCTCCAGGTATCTCGACCCCGGCGTCTGCCAGCTTCTCCATCAGCTCATGCTTGTGATACTTCTTGATTAGGTTTTGCGCCCTTGACATGGCCTTGAACTCTTCCTCGTCCTTCTCTCAGTGCATGTGCGGAGAGAGAGAGAGAGAGAGAGAGAGAGAGAGAGAGAGGGAGGGAGATAGAGAGAGAGAGAGAATGAAAGAAAGAGAGAGAGAGAGAGGGAGAGAGAGAGAGAGATAGAGAGAGAGAGATTAGGAGTGTGTGAGAGTGAGAGTAGCCTGCAAGTACTCTGAGTTACCTTGAGCCTTGCCTTGAGGTCCTGCCTTGTCATCTCCTTGTCGGCCCTGATATCGCTTCCGAAGAGCACGGGCTCACGGGGCGGGTCCTTCTTGTTGGCAATAGGACAGCCCTTCGGACCTTCCGGGTGGGCGGGCGACGGTTTTCCTGATGCACGAAAGCATACTGTGACATACATACAGATATATCGACATACAACATTACATGCAAATATACAATGTCATACATGCATACATATATACAATATTCAATACATACATACATACATACATACATACAGATTACTCATTGTAATACATACCCAAGGCTTGCGTGCAGCGCTCGCACCGCTTAAACCCCGCCTCGGCGTCAGTGCGCATATCCATGACAACCCTATGCTTGTGATCGATATCGGAATGGCTGGCGCCGTACGCCACGCCAGGGGTATAGACCTGATAATATTAAATTGAAATACATAAATGAATCTAAGTATATCAATCAAATGGGTCGTGCCTCCCATCTCCTCCCCTCCCTTCTCCTCCCCTCCTTTCCTCCCTCCCTCTCTTTCCCTCCCTCCCTCCCTCCCTCCCTGTCTGGGATAGGTTGTTAGTAATAGTACCCTGTCGCCCGTACGGGGGTCAATCCTATGATAGACATAGGAACGCAGCTTGGACAACCCCCACCGGCTGTTCGTCCGGGGCCCGGTTGCTGCGGAATACACAAGAGAAAACGAGAAACTTACACTCCCTTCCCTGCCTTCCCCTCCACTCCCCAAATTTGCACAATAATCTTGAATCCGTATACCGGTGGTGCATTCCTTGACAAAGGCGGTGTACTCGCCGTCCTCGAACGCGAAGAGAAGCTCGTTGTCGAATGCAGCGCGCTCGGCGCTCCAAAGCCAGTCCTGAACGAGCTCGAACGAAGTGCCCCTCACTAACTGATCAGTCCGGAAGTGCTACAAACATACGTACAGACATTTATTATATACATACATACATACGTATATACGTATACCTACATACATTGTATTACATGCATACATACATACAATGATAAATACATAAATACATACATACTTGCATAAATACATACATACATACATACATAGTAATACTGACACGTAACCTAGCTATAATGTACCTTCACGTAGCGTCGCTTACTTCTGTCGCAGGGGTTGTACGCATGGGATGCACAAGGAAGGTGCGACTCGAAGTGAATACCGTACTCCTGGAATACATCAATACATATCAGTACATAATAGTTATTATAAATACATACATACGGCAGGCTCTATTCTGTCATCAGCAATACATATTATAATATAAAAGCGTATTTTAAAACATACAAACATACGTATGTA
Source organism: Paulinella micropora (assembly GCA_019918135.1). NCBI lineage: Eukaryota > Cercozoa > Imbricatea > Euglyphida > Paulinellidae > Paulinella > Paulinella micropora. The sequence goes on along the minus strand of WBZZ01002368.1, from coordinate 108,913 downwards.
CGCATGTACCGCATCGGATTAGCATCGCATGCATTGCATGGCACGGATGCACGCATGGCGTTCATGGCATGCATGCATACATACATATATAGATATATACCTACCTTGTTGACGTAGGACTCGAAGTGGATGAAATTGAAGTTCTGGAAGTCGCTGCCTCCGTCACCAGTGCGGTAGATGGTGTCGAATCCTTTAAAGGCCCCAGGCCCTCCCTCTTGGCCAGGAACTGTAAAGAAAAAGAGGAAGAAAAAAAAAAGAAAAAAAAAAGAAAAAAAGAAAAAAAGTTGAAAAGAAAAAAAGAAAAAAAGATGATAACGTAAGATTGCTTAGGTTACTAGGGTGACGTAATTACTAAGGTAAGGTAAGGTAAGATACGGTCAGAGCAGAGCAGAGAACATGCAAAATGGAAAGGGATGCCTACCAGGATGGAATGAACGATCCAGGTGACGCTTCCAGACCATGCGAGTAGAGTAGTTGTTGTGCGGCGTGCGCATCCAGTTGTGTACGTAGGTGTAGCGTAGCAGTCCCATGTCGTCTCTCCACGCGATGGAGAAGACGAGGTCGTGAATGGAATCGCCCGTTCTCTCACCCGAAATACCTATATAATCCTGTTGAACAGAAACAATACGCCAATGCAAAATGAATGCATATCAATGATAAATAAATAGATAGCTATGTGTATAATGTGTTTAATATATCAGAACTGACAGGAGCTCTCAGCACTCATCTATCTATCTATCTATCTATCTATCTATCTATCTATCTATCTATCCATCTATCCATCCATCCATCCATCTATTCATCTATCTATCTATCTATCTATCTATCTATCCGATCCCCTCCCCTCCCCCCCCCCCCCTTCCCCTATAGATAGATAGATAGATAGATAGATAGATAGATAGATAGATAGATAGATAGATAGATAGGTAGATAGGTCGATAGGTAGATATGTAAGTAAATATGTATGTACCTGATACACGACACAGTCCTTTCTGCCAGGCTGCAAGTTCCTGATCAAGGCCTTGACGAAGGGTCTTTGAACAGCTGTGCAAATGTAGGTCCAGTGTGTATCAATCCCCCCCTCAAGACACACACTATCACTCCCACGCGCTAGCACTAACGTGACCCAATTGCCGTTGGTGTATTGCCACGTTTTCCAGTTTTCTCCTGAGGTCCGCGATCTCCAGCTGGTTACATTGATCCGGCTCGTTGACTTGTTGATCCATAACCCTGTCTAGCCTCTTCTTCCAGAACCCTTCCATGTTGCACCACTCGCATGGACTCGATTTGGTTGCGAGCCTGTATGTATATATGTATATATGTATGTATGTATGCATGTATGCATGCATGTATGTATGCCGGAATGTATGCATCGAGTCCATATACCTGAAAGTGATACGGGGGTGCGCATGTAGAATTTTTGGAGCGCCTCCCGTGTTCGCGCCTTGAACGCGTGCCTATAATAGCATTGCACAAACGAGATTAAAAGGCAGACGGACAAAGAAAATTCAAATAAACACACTGCTGACAGATATTGGACCCGCAGGTCTTGCCACAGCCCCACGATGATGCCAGCTCGTGAGAAGTCTCTGGTTCGGGCGATCCAGACGATGACGATGATGATGATGATGATGATGATGATGATGATGATGATGACGATGACGATGACGATGAGGATGACGATGACGATGATGACGATGACGATGATGATGATGACGATGATGATGATGATGATGATGACGATGATGATGATGATGATGATGACGATGACGATGACGATGACGATGACGATGACGATGATGACGATGACGATGATGATGATGACGACGATGATGATGATGATGATGATGATGATGATGACGATGACGATGACGATGACGAAGACGATGACGCAGATGATGATGATGATGACGATGATGATGACGATGATGATGACGATGATGATGATGATGATGATGATGGCGATGATGATGACGATGATGATGACGATGATGATGACGATGGTGATGATGATGATGATGATGACGATGATGATGACGGTGAAGATGGCGCAGGCGACGATGATGATGATGATGATGACGATGATGATGATGATGATGATGATGATGACGATAACGATGACTCCGTACTACTAGGAAGCAGTACGCATGGTTTTGAAGGATCATTTACACAGAGGTATGCATCAAGGTTGCTCAGCATCTTCTTCGAACTCTTGAATTGCTCCCGAAAGTCTGCTTCCCCCCCGCACCTGCTGACTAGGGCTGAAAACGCGTCTTTGCTTGCATCGCCCTGTGCGAACTCCCAAAAAGATTCATGGGTGCCGTACCACAGGTTGGTAAGCGAGCCGGACTTATGGGACAGTCCCTTCAGAATAGACTCTCTGAGCACAGTCTTTTCAAGCTCACAATAGTGGTCTCGTAACACGCCTCGTGGACGGCCGGCCGTGAAGAGCTCAGGGCGCTGTTCTGCCGGAAGCGTCCCATCCAGCATCGACCTCACAGTCCGTGCGCCAGCATTTACGTGTTGACGAGAGGCTTCCTCGGCCGAAAATGCCGTTTCCATTTCTTTCCAGTCCATGTTGACCTTCATGACGCCAAGGATGGCCTGGCGAAAGGTGGATTGAGAAGGTAGTTGCTTTAGCAGGAGGCGTGTTGCCTCAACAACGCCAGATGCGGACGAGGACTGAACCATGGCGGCACACGTTTCTGGATATCGACTGAGCCCTTGGCTGGACCGCAGATACTCTTTGAGTTACAAGTCACTGATGCCCAGCGACAGCAGACCCAGGCCCACCTCTTGTAAACGGCGCCACTTGCGAGTCGCTTCGATTCGCTTACGCGTCTTGTCGCTGACCTCACTTACGTCGGCGCGCGGACGCCCCGCCCGCCGGGGAACGGGCGGCTGTGAGGAGGGCGTAACAGTAACAGGGGGCGAAGCAAGAGCGCTGACGGCTGTCTCGGGCGGCTGTGAGGAGGGCGTAACCGGGGGCGAAGCAAGAGCGCAGACGGCTGTCTCGACCGCATGTGCTGGGGCATGAGGTCTTGTGCTTGTCAATCGTGACAGGCGAGGTGTCGACGCGATAGGACGTGCCTGCAACTGCCGCTGCATATGACCATGCGTACGAAGGGAGCCAGGACTGCCATTGAAGTTAGGGTTAGGGCGTGAGGGGCGTGGAGCCCCCCCCGCGTTTGCGGCAGCTGCAGTTGGCGCAGGGCATGATAGGCCGGCGCCTGAAGGCTCCCTCAGAGTCCCGGCGGGTGCCGCAGGGCGTGGCCATGGATTCCGCACGTTCCCTAACCCTAGCCCGGCACCGACCGTGCGCATCAGGTGCCCTACACACAAACATACACACAAATACATACCTAAGACAATGGTTCAATGATCAGTAATGTCATTGAAGTCATGGTCATGATGATGATGATGATGATGATGATCCTCATCATCATCATCATCGAAATTCAATCATCATCATCATCATCATCATCATCATAACAGCAACAACGACTACGACTACGACTACTACTACTACTACTACTACTACTACTACTACTATTACTACCACTACATACATACATACATACCATACATACAATGATACATACATACATACATGTATACGTACATACATACATACATACATACATACATGGTACTAATACTGGTAATATTCCTTCTTTTTGAATAGGAAGCAATTCAACACTATCTCTTTGTGTTTCAATTGGTTGTATTTCCAATTCATTCGTAAATTTGGGCGGTGTTTTGCTATCTAACTGTTATTACTGGTCCGACAATAGTAAATTCCTCCTGTGCTTTTTCTATGTTGGTTTTCTCCAGATTCTGCTTCAAAAGTGTTTTTCGTGGCAATTTGTTTGCTATTAATCCTTTATGTATAGATCTAGGCATGTCTTACTATATTATGGTTTTTGAAAATAGTTTGGATTATATCTGTAATTATCATATTCAGCACCAAATGGTTGAGGTGGTGAAGCATAATCATAGAAATAAGGAGAGCAAGGACTACCAAAACTTGGAGGATTGACAAGTGGTTTAAATCCTTTCTTTCTGGGCGAGTTTGAACTTGTCGCGGAATTTCAGCAGGAAAGTTTCTCGTCAGTTTTCGTTTCATTTTTGGAAACTATCTTTTTTCTCTCATTCTGGTCTGAATGACTGCTCTATTGTATTTATTCACCATAAAGTGATTATTTGTGTTGCTATAAAGTGTGTTGTCTAGTGATTCAAAGTCATTATTGGTTTCTAGCACACGATCTCGTCTTTGTTCGTTGCCTTTAATAAGTGGGTTTGTTTGCGAAGTACCAATTCCACCATTTTGATCACTTGGCATTAGAAAACGAATAAGTGCCAATAAGTCTTCTCTTTCATCGGCTGGAGGTTTCCCATAATCTTATCAACCAATTGATCAATACTTCTCATACTATCAACCATAACTTGATTTGGTGTTGTTGCTGGATCTGGATTATCTGAAACTTTGTATTCTTTCATCATTTCTTTTAGTTTTTCATCTTTAACTTTCTCTTTCCAGAATGGAAGCCCCTGTTTTTCTCCATTTTTGTAAATATATTTGTCATACTCTGTTTCTGGATTTGGCGGTGCTGTTGTTTGTGGATTTGGTTGTGGTGCTGGTGTTGGTTGAGGTTGTGGTGCTGGTGTTGGTTATGGCATTGGTTTTGGTTCAGGTTTTGGTTCAGGTGCAGGTGTTAGACCTTTATGTATCGCCTTTTCAAATTCCAAATCCTTTAATTCTAAATCATCCAATTGCTTCATTTGTTCTTGTGTCAATTTACCCCTCACTTCTTCATAAATTCTTTTATCTAATACGTCATCTACCTCTGCTATATCTGACTTACTAACCCCTTGTTTAATACTTGCATTATAGCCTTTTCCCATCCACTAATAGGATTGTCATAATCTGACAATGTCAAAGATATTTTCTTTCCAGTTTTATTTTTTAGCAAATTAACAAAACCCTTTAAATGCTTCACTTGGGATTTCTTATCTTGAAATATAGCCAAGTTATTACAGAGTCCGATTGAATCAATAGGTGCTACTACCATTTCTGTTTGATTTGGTGCGGGATGAACCTCAACAATTATTCCTTCTCTATATCTGCTGAAATATTTTTTTTGATTCATCACAATTATTTTTTCTATAAATTATTAATTGTAGTTTCATTTGCTGGTGTGATAAGGGAGTATCCTTTCATGTTATCCGCTTTTTCTTGCGATTTCACCATTTGATTAAAAAAATTTACCAAGTTTTCGTATTGTTTCCTAAATGTAGCAGGATTTGCTATTTTATTTACTTTAACGTTAGTGTCTTTATCAAAACTGCCCACATTATTCATAACACCAATCATAGAAGTTAATGTTTGGTCTACATTGTGTATAAAAGCAATGTATTTCGTATCTGGAGGTGTTAATTTAATAGTTTTCCAGAATTTCATCGCATCCAAATATGATACTCCACTACGTGCTCTCCCTTGTGCTTGTAATGCCATTTTAGATATATCTGCTTTTGAGAACATTGAATTGTAATTATTAGAAATAGTTTTGGCAACTTCTTCACTTGCCAATCCATTACTCGTTAAATACTCTGTTATATTAGTAATTCTTTCAAGTATCGTTGGTCAGCGGAATTTTGGACATTTTTATCACCAGTAGCATACAATAGATCATGTTCAAATGCAATCAAATCCAAAGTGTCTGCTGGTAAAATGTAAGGAAACTTACCACGAGTTTTATCTTCTAATTGGAGACGACGTTCTACTCGTGTGGCAGGGCCATTATAATTGCTTCCAGTAGTATGAAATCGTTCTTCTTCCAATTTAATAAAAGCATCTGGTTGAGCGGTCCATATGTCATATACATGCTTTAGAAATGCACCAAAAGCAACCGCGCCCGTAGTTTCAACACCTCTTTTAAATGTTTGCTATGCCATTAATGTTGATACTTGTAAGCCCAATCTTCTTAACATATCTTTCAACACATAATCACCCATTCTTTGTCGTCCCGCTGCAATTAAACGAGGGTTAGGCGGATGCAACTCTGGTGGTGCTTCATTTCTTGCTAATGTTTCTAATGACCTTCTGAAAGACTCCGCACTTGATCTTCCCATCATCGCAGTAGTCGTGGCACGAATTTGAGGATGATTAGCAGTAATAGTTAATAAGCGATTCCATGCCAATCTGCTCACACCATAACGACCTACTCTTTCAATAGTATTTATTATTCTATTTAATGCAGGACTAATAATTATTTCTCTCATACTTTCAAGCATTGCATCTACGAATCTTGCAGTATCTCTTGGTGTATCTGTTAAACTTGGTACAATAGTTTTGTATTCTTCACCTATTTGTGTTTCAATTAAAGCATCCTCGGGGTTTTCTTGTTTATATTCTATTCTTTTTTATTTCCATTGTTCTAAGTCCCGAGCATGCTATTGTTTGGTTTCCCTTCTTGCTGCTACTTTTAATTCATTTCTGCCTTTTTTCAATAAATGTGTTAGCCCATCACGACTTATTTGTTCAAGTATGGATCTTTTTTCTTCTGGATATCCCCAGCGGGTTATCAATTGATCCATATCACGATTCATTTGACCAATAAGGTCTTTAATTTTTTGAATGTTTGCTTTATCCTTGGTATTTGCTAATTGTACCATTTCTAATCGCTGTTCGTTTATGGGCATATTTTCAATTTTTCTTTCAAGTTCTTCTATATTAACTCTATTTTCCCTAAGATGTTCCCTTAGCGTATTTTGGTCCATGCTGTTATATATAGATGACTTTTCGCTTAGCATTTCAATGCTGTCTTTTAATCTTTCTATATTTGGATAGCGTCTTGTATTCTATCTTCCCACTTTAGTTCATTGGCCTTTGCTGTAATAAATTCTATGGACTGACCTTGATGTTCTGATCTGGCTTGATTGTAATAATCAAACTATTTTTTTCAAGAAACCACATTTTTTATCTGATATAATATAGAATGGAAAATAAAAAGGAAAAAAGCAAAGACGAGGAGCAACGGGAGGAACTAGAACGGCTAGGGAAAGAAATTGATAAAATCCGTATCACGCAGAACTTAGTGAACAGAAACCCCAATATTTTTAGAAAACCTGAAAATATACTTTACCGCTTACCTCTATCAGATAAGCAACGAGACACAGTTTATATAATATAATTAAAGAAGAAGGTAAAGCAGGCTAAATATATAATGGGGTTAAGAGAACGAACTTTATCATTAGGCGCGACAGACTTCGGCGAAAGTAAGGTAAAAGGTAAAAAATACTATGTAATCTACAACGGCAGTCGTATCAACTTTGGCGCATCTGGTTTTTCAGATTATACCAAACACAAAGATGAAGACAGACGGGAAAGTTATCGTGCTAGACATCAAGCAATCAAAACAAAGGATGGAAAGCCAGCTTATTTAAATAAAAATCAACCCGCATATTGGGCTTATCACTTACTTTGGTGAATTATAGATATTATAATACATGTTATTAATATTGCTATTCGTGTGCTTGGCTATTTCGCGGACCGCCTGCGACTTTTATATTCTAAATCGGGAATTTAGTAAGAAAAAAGAAAATTTTATTCACTGCATTCAATCTGGTCTAAATAATTCGTTTCCATGTGTGTATATTAACAATGGAAATAACGATTATCGTTCTATTTACGATAGTATTAAGTTATTTTGTAATAGCGACAATTCTTGGTATAAAGTATTATTAAATGAATGTAATGATATTTAATTCAACCACTCCATCCAAGGTTCAGAATAAGTTTTTTGTTCTGGTTTATTTTCTGAAGTTATACACAGCAAACAATGTTTCTGTTTATTCATATGAACACATATTTCATTATTAACATTCTTTTTTTTGCGACAGGAATCGCATTCCTTAAATATTTTCCATTTTTTACCTACAAAAAACTGCATAAAAGTTTTTACACGAATGGCAATACTTCATTATTATATACAATCAGTTTATTATATTTAACATATCTTTGCTGACGGGCAGATTATGCCAATCATCAAACTGATGAGCGGCACTTATGTGTTAGAAGTTGCACAATCTATGTTAGGGCCGCTCAATTTTACAAAACAAAGTATTACTATACCGATCAGCACACTCATCTGAAAAATATATTTAATCATTCTAGCATCTGTTTTTTTTTATGCGCAACAACACTGCCACTCGTTGTCCATCTTTCTTTCTTCATTCTTTAACTCCGCAGAGATAACACTAGACTTTAAATCTGGTGTTAAATCGCCATCAATTTCTATAATAGGAGGTGGTCTGTGTAGTCTAGTTGTATTATTAGACATTGGGGAATACTTCCACTCTGATTTCTGCCAATTGCTTGGATCTTCTATAATAATCACAAATTTTTTTTTCTTTTTCTAAATTAACTACCTTTTATGTCATATGTTAAAAAGCACTAACTAATATTGATATAAAATCTGTATATGATACTCCTTCATAATCCTTGCTTCCATCATCTGGTTTCATCCCACTTGTGACAAATTCTGGAAAGATTTCTTTTACTTCATCCGCAATAAACCCATAATTCTTTTTTGCTTTTTTTAAATCCAATTTCCAATAATATGAGTAACATTTTATTTCATGTAATTTATCACAACACAACATCCCAATAAAGTTATATCAGTTTTTAATCTTCTATCGGAAGAAGAGGTCCATTTATTATCACCCAAAGAGATATATGTATAACCCGATGGAGAACCATTACTATCATTCGTGCTCCAAGCATATAGATGTGTGCCACTAAGTTCGTAGAAACTGCGGTTATTAGCTGCATTCGCCGACCTCATTAAAATCGCAGGTTCATTAGGAGTTACATATCTTGTTCCTATTTGATTTGAAGTTGAAGAACCTTGTGAAGGAACATAAAGACCCTTTGAATTCATCTGTGCTCGCCATGTTGTCACCGCTGTTTGAAAGTGTATGTCGCCCCACTCTCTAATAAATATTTCGTTTGTGTTTCTCCTACAAAATACGCCGTGGTTATCGTCAAGCCACCTTATACCGCACATGGCTGTCGTGCCGTCCGAAAAATAAATCTGCGAGCCTGTATTAGTCATTGTAATAGTTTGAGCCGAACTAATACCAGAATTCGCAGTTATTAATCCGCTTGCTGTTGCTGTTGTTGTGCTTATCCCCCCCATTTGCAGTTATTGCTCCTGTCGCCGTTATAGTGCCCGCATTGCTTATGCTCATTGCCTCACTAAATGCTATGGTTCCTGCCAGTGCCACTCCCGATTTGTTCTTAAAAGCGAGTTTATCACTTATTTTGTATATTTGAAAGTTTGAGCCTGGGTCGCTTGATTTCCAGTTCGAACCATCCAATAACTATCAAAAATCAAAGCAATATTGTCTTGCCCAAAGTTTAATTGTTGAAATACGAAATAAACAGATGTATTTACAAATGCTTGAATGTGCGGACTATTCATGTTGCCACTGGTTCCATATAATTCTAAGCCTCCTATCGCACCTGTGCCTTTTGAATTCCTACCTATTATACACGGGACACCTAATGAAGTTGCTAATTTTCCTCTAAATTCTTTCGTCCCTGTTATTGTTTGGTCTCCTGTTAATTTCACCTTCTGCCCGTCTAATGTGTCAATATAGCCTTTTGTCGCCCCGTCTGTTGAAGCCGTTGGTGTTAATAAGTTTGTTATTTTTTTGCTTTTCATATCAACTCCCGCATTTGCCGTTATCAATCCACTCGCCGTTAATGTGGTCCCTGTTAATCCCGCATTCGCTGTCATCAATCCTTACATAAAAAAATGGCAACCGAAATTTAGAGATGCAGATAAAAACAGTGAACAAAGAGACAGTGATGAAAACATTAAGAAAACATTATGACAGAATGAAGTTGTACGATCTTGGGTTCTCTGAATGCAATGCATGTCGACACGTTTGGACAACATGAAACACAAGCACAACGCATGTGCATATTGCACTGCACTGGAAATAGAGTATAAAAACAAAAGAGCAGAGAAAGAAGAAAACATACACAAGGGAGTCGGCTGTGGAAGCATTCTCCAGCCTAGTTTTAGGAGCAAGCACAGGTCGATCTGCACTTCAGTCTACCAACTGTTCCTTCAATTCCCACATGAAACCATTGTTCGTGTGTTTCTGTTCCTCCTTTTGTACTTGAGCGTCTGAGTAATGGCATGTGTTGTAACCAGAGTGATCCTCTTCCTCTTCCTCTTCCTCTTCCTCTGGCTCTTCAGACTTCATCTCATTCATGTCCCCAGACTTCTGTTCAGGTCGATCTTCTTCAGTGGCTTCTTCACCTGAAAACTGCACCGTGACTACTACCTCTTTTATATCGCAATCAATACATTTGAAACCATTCACTGCATGCTTCTGTTCTTGTCTCAGACCCCCAGTCTTGAAGAACTTAAGTGTTACACAAGCCTTATATCTTGGTAGACAGCTTCCCCAAATTTTCTCTTTGCACAATCCTTTCCTAGCTTCACAGCAGGGGCCGAAACGAGACTCCCTACCTCTATGATTTTGAGAAAAGTGATGCAAAAAGGCAATTTTGAAAAAAAGTGTGGGTCAGGAAAATGCTTATTTCTCTACTTCTGCACACGGAAAAGATGAATAAATTTCACTAAACTATTGCTACGATTTTGGGCCCGAAGTTCCGGACCCTCTCGTCTAGTGTCACGTCTACTTGCAGTATATTAACTTAGTGTTAATATCAATAATTTCATATCATACTTATATAACATATGTCATTATTACATACTATCTTACTCTGTAGTTATTATATGAGAAGTCAGTTGGGAGTAGGACAATCATGATAATCTTCTTCTCGTCAGAGAGGCCTTGCTATACAGTGTGACCGCAGCACTGCATGTAGTCTACTTGATATATGATTGCCACAGGTAGTGGGTAGCCCGTCTGACAATACTTCTCGGAGAGTGTGAGGGTAAGTGGAGTGTGAGTTCCGAATCATTATACTAAGTTATATTGATCAAACACCAGAATCTTTTGGTAAACTTCCCTGACCTAGGAAATACTTTGAGGTCAAGTGACAGCCGTGTATTTATTTAAGTGAATGCCGGTTGGTTATTTCCTCGCAGGATGTTAGTCAAGACTTACACGCGACGGTAATGAAAATAATTACTATCCGCACCTGACCCGTGACCGCAGGTTTCTTCTAGACAGTAGTTAAACCTTATGCTCTTTCTGAACCTAACTTCAATTAAGAAGAAGATAATGATAATGATGATGATGATGATGATGATCATAATGAAGAAGAAGAAGAAGAAGAAGAAGAAGAAGAAGAAGAAGAAGAAGAAGAAGAAGAAGAAGAAGAGGAAGAACAGGAAGAAGAAGAAGAAGAAGAAGAAGAAGAAGAAGAAGAAGAAGAAGAAAGAGAAGAAGAAGAAGAAGAAAAAGGAAGAAGGAAGAAGGAAGAAGGAAGGAAGGAAGAAAGAAAGAAAGACAGAAAGACAGAAAGAAAGAAAAACGATGAAGAAGAAAGAAGAAGAAAGAACTATAAAGAAGAAAGAAGAAAGAAGAAAGAAAAAGAAAAAGAAAGAAAGATAAAGAGAAAGAAAAAGAGAAAGAAGAAAGAAGAAGAAAGAGGAAAGAAAAAGAAAGAAGAAAGAAGGAAGAAGAAAGAAGAAAGAATAAAAAAAAGGAAGAAGAAAGAAGAAAGAAGAAAGAAGAAGAAAGAAAAAGAAAGAAAGACGAAAGAAGAAGAAATGTAAAATATTGTAATGAAATATACAAAATAATAATCTAGAATATCTGAAAACATAATATGATAACGGTGCAAGAATAATAAGTTATGTAGTAGTAGAATTGGTAAAATATTACAACGTAGTAGTAGTAGTAGTAGTAGTAGTAGTAGTAGCAGTAGTAGCAGTAGTAGTAGTAGTATTAGAGTATTGTTTGTTTTTATAGCGTGCGGTTGCAGTTGCCAATATGGTCGGTAACTATTGTGGTTATTGCGGTTATTACTATTGTTTTTTACTGTTTTTGTTGTATTTGACGTTGTCGCTCTTGACGATGACGTTGTTTTGAAGGGTGTGTGTGGTGGCCCAGAGTTTGTGTGTGTCTTTGTGTGTGTGTTTGTGTGTGTGTGTGGGGGGGGGGGGGGGGGGAGCCGGAGGGGGAAGGGGGAGAAGGAGGAGGCGGGCAGGGGCAGGAGGAATGAGTAAAAAATCTCACCTCTATTTTTCGGCTAACTGCTTTGTTGAATAAATGATCGCACTTCAGAAAAAAAAAAAAAAAAAAAAAAAAAAGTGAAGTACATTTGACCACGAAAGGACAGAAGTGTCTAGCTGTACACAATATCATCAGTATGTTCAAGGAGAGAGAGAGAGAGAGAGAGAGAGAGAGAGAGAGAGAGAGAGAGACGAAGACGAAGACGAAGAAGAAGAAGAAGAAGAAGAAGAAGAAGAAGAAGAAGAAGAAGAAGAAGAAGAAGAAGAAGAAGGAGAAGGAGAAGAAGAAGAAGAAGAAGAAGAAGAAGAAGAAGAAGAAGAAGAAGAAGAAGAAGAAGAAGAAGAAGAAGAAGAAGAAGAAGAAGAAGAAGAAGAAGAAGAAGAAGAAGAAGAAGAAGAAGAAGAAGAAGAAGAGGAAGAGGGATGAGGAGGATAGAGGGAGTTTAGGTGAGGTGAGGTGTGAGGAGGGAAACAAAGAAGTGAGGTGAGGTGAGGCACGAGCAATCAAGGTTCGCGAGTTCAAAACAGCTTCAAAGCATCCTTGAGCTGCTTGCGTTTCCAACCAGCCATCGCTGCTAACTCTGCTCGTTCCATTTTGAAAAGACGTTGGAAATCATAGTCCGAGAGGTAGTCCTGCAAGACAAGAAATTAGACTGCGCAATTGGGTGGTGGTGTGAGTACTTGAGAGGGTTTCGAAAATGGGTAACTAAAAATTAAGCACGACAAACGGTAAAGGCAGATGAAACGATAACCTCAAGGTGAGTTTTATCAATATCAGACGGCAAGGAATTTCTTTCTTGAAGTGCCTCTAGGGAAAAGACCTTATCCTATGTATCCATACAAAGATGCGACAGGCTTGAGTTATTGAAGAGCACATCACGGAAGCAGAAGACATTTTCGAAGCAGAATCATCTATTTCTGATGTCTTTTTCTCTGGTAGATCCGAGGGCGACTTTACAGGTGAAGCGGCATCGCCTGGCCCATTCTTTTCTGGGCTAGGTGGTGTGGAGGTAGCGTTGGTATGTGAGTTCTCTTTGCCAGACGACGTACGAAACAGGTTCGTATGTTCGACACAATACCTTCAGACCAGCACATTCATAGGGGAAGTGCAGAAAAGGACTGACCCCTTCTTAAATATGGGCATTGGGCAGCTGTTGACAGTACATAAGGATTTGGCTTTCTTCTCCTGAGCGTTTGGGTTTGATACGTATCAAGTACAAACAAGATGTGGGACCTGTGCCTCTGCAACGATCTTGGAGGGAAATTTGACGTTACCAGTCTGGTCTTTTGTAGCCATGACCATTGCTGCAAAGGCCTGAAGACAAAACATGCACAGTAGAACAGACAAAAAAGGGTCAACATTTTGTGTTGCATGCACGGTTTTTAAGATAACACATTTCTCGTATCCACATTTCTCGTATCCACATTTCTCGTATCCGTACCTTGGCCATTTCTTTGTTTGCTGCCTTGCTTGAGTGGTAGGTTGCATCCTCTTCAGAATGGAAAGTAGCCTGATGGCACAACATGTTCGCAGCCAACCGTCAAGATCACACCTTCACTAATCCCCTGGATTTTCCATGGTGTTGCACACCGAGTGCTTGACCCATGAAGAAACCTGTCACAACAGAAAGTTAATTTAGGGAAAAACAACGCGCCATAGACTGACCGAGAGAGCCCTCTGTTGTGCCAACAGTCTTAATAAGCTGCAATTTTTGCTGCTCGATGTATGTTTTCGGCCTGTCGGTCGTTTTCTTCTTGAAAGCATCGACTCCGGCTACTGGCTTGCTGGGTGACGTTTCAGGCGGCTTATCAGATCCTAATATTATTTTAAAATTTGAACCGTTTGCTGAAGAAAACTCAGATTCACTCAAGATAGTCATCGAAAGAACCTGCTGCTTTGTGTGTAGTGTGTGTTTGACATGTCTTGGTTCCTACAATAGCCCACTTTTCACAGCCTAAAGACAAAAGGTTAGAAAATGGTTTGAAATGCTCAGCTATGCTCCAGAAACCTTCGTATTGGCATCTTTGGGGCATCGCTCACGAGCCCAGCCTCACAGGGCAGTACTCAGGGACAGACTGGCGGTACTACTGGCTTCGTTCAAGTGTACCGTTCAAGTACAGCAAAAAATCTCACCTATTATGCAACCTTAGACCGGAACATAACAAATGTTTGAATTTCGGCAATGATACAATATTTCGACAAACATATTTGTTGTGTTAGCGCTGACGTAGACAGTAACTAAAATTAGTAAAAGTAAGTGATTGTAAATAAACAGTAAATTTTATTACAATACAGTAGTTTTTACATAAAATACAATAAGAAAATCTTAAAAATAAATTATCTTTATCCACTAAATTAATGTAAATAATCTAAACTAAAAAAAAAATTAAAAAAAAAACGATCATGAATTCGAAAACATGTATCATTGTCCATCTAGTACTAGTACTAGTTTATATCTACTATATCTACTTGAACCTGCCTATATACTGCAATTGGGGGGGCAAATATCTGTAATATATTAAAATTTTCTGTTTTGACCGGGGTAAACGTGAAAAAAATATCATGAAAGCAGTTTCAGCCATCGAAAAACGGTGCAGCCTAGCCATTTTGGCTAGGGCAGGTGGTTTTTATGATATATTTTCCTGAACTGACGTCGTCAAACACACTACAAGTACTAGTGCAAACAAGAAGAAATTCTTAAACTGATCAGGAGGCAAGAAAACGTTGAGGCAAAATTAAAACAATGAAACGAAACGATAAATTTAATTAAAAACGTAATTTTGAAAAATATAGTATATTTCGAAAACAGTGCCCGAATCCAGGTGCATTACTTGGTAGCAGCGGGAAGAGGTGCAGACGAATACATCATCATAACATACAAATCGTCATGGCACTGTTGGGAGCAGAAGGAACCCTCCGCAGACACTCCATCTTCCTTGTCGCAATCGCCTTCTTCTACGCAGCAGGTGTAATCGCACTGTTCGACCTCATCGCCACCATCTGCCAGCTTGGCGCCAGTCTTCCATAGCCCTTTGTGCACAGTGCTGTTGCATTTCTGGCAAGCTACACTCTAAAAATACCGCACATCAAACTGATCCTCTCACACGCAGCAATTGGAGAGGGTAGAAGACTTTTGCACTCAAATGTAACCTTTCTTTTTAAGGACCGCGTCGACCTTCCCGTCGTCATCTTCTTCCATCTCTTCTGCTTTTTCCTCCTTCTTCTCCTCAGGGAGCTCTCATTCCAAAGCTGCTTTGGGCGTCCTGCCCTTTTGGAACCAGGCTCCAGATACTTGCAGACGCGATCCTTAGCGTTTTGAAAACTACCATATTGCATCCTGCAGGTAACATTATTAATAAAATGGTGTATCGGACGGTGTAAACCTAAGGATAAGTCTTCTGTGTAGAATAACACTTTCACGATTCGTGAAACTAGGTTTACTGAGGAATACATGATTTACTTGCACATCGCAATAAAATAAGACTAGAATATTCTACGGAATGCGCAGAACTATCTTGAAGTACAATGTGTCACACTAACACAATATGATTACAGTCATATCAATAATGCGAAGGAATGTTCTTGTGATAATTAAGGAAAGTTGTGTTGTAACGAATGAGAAATCAAGATAGAATGTATGGCAAATCCTAAAGTTGAACATGGTAATAGTCATGCAATGATAAAAATATGGTACTGGTGTGAGCCAGAAAATAAGATATTAGAGTTCCGTAACGGTCCATAAACACTAGCATCCAGTGTATGCTAATTCCACACTTGAACTCAATATCTGGTCTTATTTAATAATGTACGTTCATGTGAAAGAAATAACCTAAATTCACTAAATTAACAGAGTCCGACACAATGGTAGGGTTCTTAGCTTATAAGTATAAAAGAAATAAATGTCCCACCCCTTCGACGGGGCGGAAGAGAACAAGACATTAACTTGAAAGCAACATTGATCTGAGGCTGATTCTTCCACTCCGCAACCTAGAGCACTCGTATGATAGCGGTCCTCGCCTAATCGCGTCCGATAAATAGGTGGAACATGTCCAATTTTCGTACACTTGTCTTCGCATGAAGCGTTACAGTTCTGCCTCTATCGCCGTCATCGCGTTCCAAGTTCTGGTGGAACATAAGTCACGCTGCTACTCAGCTGTACGCTCCTTGAGTTTCGGGGATGCTTGCTTCTTGACTGTCTTCTTCGTCTGCTTTGATGCAACGTGCGGCATGGAGTCCGGAATCGAGTCTTCGTCATCACCAAAATAGTTGGATAGCAGCATCATGAACTGATCGCACAAACTCCTAAATTGTGCGGTAGGTAGCGGCTCTGTGAACAAGTCCGCCAAATTCTCGTTGAAAGGGACATATCGCACGGTGATACGTCTTTCACGAACCTGTTCTACCACATAATGATGTTTGATCGCCAAATGTCTCGATCGTGGGCCGCCAAGTCCATTCGTAGATGCTGTAATTGATCCCTTGTTGTCGGCATGAATGACAGACTGCATCTGTATCGGAACTTTCATTTCAGAAAGCAAGCTCTGAATAGCGACTGTAGTACGCGCAGTCTGGGACAGAGAAATAACTTCCGCGTCCATTGTTGAACGCGCAACGGTAGTCTGCCTTCTGGAATTCCAGTGTACCTGCCCTGAAAGCAAATGAATCTCTCCATTTCTCGATCATCGAGTGAATGGGCAATTCCCGAAATCGGAGTCGGAGTACGAGGCAAACTCAAGTCTGTCTAGCTTAACGTTAGAAGGGGAAAACAATCCCTTCTCTTCACGAAGATGGCGGTAGATTCGGCCAACCAACGCGTAGGCGCCTGTTGACAGCGAACGCGATGTGTGGCTGAGTCATTGACGCCGGCCACATAAGCTCACCTGTAAGCTTCGGTAGAGACCATTGACGCAAAGGGGAGTCCGATTGTGCTGGAGCTGGTTCTTGAACTGTGCACGGAGTAGGAGTAGGGTTGGCGTTAGCATAGTTACGATCACGCAACAAACCTCTGATGTACGCACGCTGATGGATGAGCAGTCCAGTAGGATAGCGCCTAAATTGAAGTCCGGTAAACACACGAACATCGTCCAAGTCCTTGTACCTAAACTTCGCCATCAGTAAAGCTTGCTCGAGGTTGTTGAACTGTTCATTCAGGAAGCAAAACACTAACATATCATCTGTTTTAATCAGAAGGACCCATGGCAACGCTTTGGGATCTTTGGTGCATGTCGGCGGAAACACGTTGCCTGTCGTAGACAAAAAGAACACGCAAGGGTCTATAGTTGACTGAAGATAGCCCAGCTTCCGTAGAAACCTTGCCACATGATCGTGCCAACGACACCCAGCCTGCGGTGAGCCATAAAGAGCTTTCAACACCCTCCATATCGCAAACGGTTCGTCCTTCCGTCGAAAATCTTCAGGGGGAACCGCGAAGATGATGTCCTCCATATCCGCGTGAATATAAGCCTGTGAAAAGTCGATCATCTTAATGAGGGCATTCAAAGCCACCATAAGAGAGCAGAGGACCAGCAGTGCGAAATGGAACGCTACAGGGGCAGAAGTCTCATAAGGACTATAATATTCATACTGGTTCATTCGGTTCCCGAACATGACCAATCGCGACTTGTATTGTTTATCACCTGTGGATTCATTCTGTTTGACTGCATCCACAAAGCCAGTGTGTACCGGTGTGATGCCCATTCGTTTTGCTTCATCCCTCGTAGTCCATTGAACACAGTTCATTTCATAGAGTCCATCTATTTCCCGCTTCCCCGCAGCCGAAATGTTGACATCCAGTCGCTTGGCCTTCTCCGGGATTCGTAGCACATGCGTGTATAAACAGAACGGTGTTTGTGCATCGTCTGCGTACAGTACCTGAAGATCTTCATTCTTCCCTTCTCCTACAGTGTCGTCAACCCCTATAGCAAGTTTGACACTGTGAGATGCGTGTTGTTCTGGTCGAGGCTTTCGTACGCGGGGCGTGTTGATGATTTGTATCGCTGACGTCGCCATTGATGTCCCGAGGTGCAAGAGGCCTAGGGAAAGCAGCTTTCTTGACGATCGGACAGATGTCGGTGGTCGTCGAACCCGAATAACTGTCGTTGTTCTGTCTTCAGGGTTGGGTCGTGCATCTGGGGTCGCAGAGAATTGAATCTGCACAGCAGGGTTGGGGACGGTAAAGTTGTCTGACGGTGCAAGTTCGTACACATTTGTCTTCGCCGTTCGAAGTGACTTCAGCGTCGTTATCGTTCTGTGAAAAATCACGCTCAACCCGGGAAATTTGTCGACCAATTTCACCTTTTCGTTCAGCTACAACGGTCGGTTGGGCGACTGGCGACGAGTCGAAGGCCCAAGGCAACGCGCCTACACGTGCGTCGTAACCACGTACCTCATCGTTGAACTTCACATTGCGTGCTTCGACAATCTTGCCCTGTCTTTGCAGCGTGTACTCGTACAAAAGCCAGGCAACCAATTGGGTGCAAAAACCCAGTGGGAAAGGTGCGTTTCAGCGTAACTTCGTAAGGTGATTGACCTGCATATTTGCCGTTGGTCATAGGCGAAACCATTCTGATGGACCACTCTGCCTGCTCCATCTCCTCCCAAAAACCCTCAGGTAATCGAGCATCAATTCTCAACGCAGTTGCTCTCCCACCACTTGTGCGATGATTCCTCTCTGCGACAGGATTTGAGGTGGGTTCTTTGCGCGTCGTTGTCTTCAGAATAATACCATTCCGGTCGCAGAAGCTTTTCATTGCCTTCGTTGCAAACTCCTCATCCGTACGAATCTGCTTGACCTTATTCCCCGTTTGAGTTTGGAAAAATGCAACATATGACTCTACCTTAGCTTGGTAGCCGTCGCTCGCCCTTGTAAAAGCAAAGTGGTTGAATCCAAACTTGCCTTCCTTATCTACAACGCAAAGCTTGTACAGATTTCCTTGCAGCGATTTCGTTGGCCAAGGGCCACGAAAGTCGATATGTAAGCACTCACCTATGTTGAATTCTCCATCGATGCTGTTGTCTGTGAAGAAGGGGCGCTTCGTAGCTTTCGCCGGCAAGCAGAGCACTGAGAAGGTAATTTTAAACGCCAATTCCTGCCTGTTATGATCCTTCCCAGCTTCTTTGCCAATTTGTCCATCGCTTCCACACTTGCGTGTCCCGCAATTCTATGTAGAGTCATCGCAGGTATAGGTGAGAGCGTTTGTAGAGGGTTGACAGAAAAAGACGCTCTATATTCTTCCTCTTGACTTGCGGGTGGATTGTAGGTCTTGTTGAGCTCCAGGGGCGCGTCACCCTTCTCATCCATGCGGTACACCTTGTTTCCCATCATCCTCCCTCGACACACAACATCGGATGGGTCAATCTTGACCCGTTCAGATAACACAAGCGCATGACCATTTTGAAATATCGTTGTGTAACCCCAATATTTGTCCAATATTTCAGGCGAGATGATGTTGTACGGGGCTGTGTCGGTGACCAGTGCTCCTTCTAAGGAGTAGTTCTTCGTCGCTCCCATACCAGGCTTAAAGCTGAAGTGTGCTGTCCCTTTCGTCGTCACTTTCAAGGTATCATTCGTGATCCCTGCAAGATGCGTAGGTAGCGTCTTGTGCCTATTCGAAACATGATGGGAGGGGTGGGCTATTATGCGATTACAACCTGAATCAAAGATAGTAAATTTCTTGTCGTTGCTCCTCCCCAGTAGGCCCATCGCTTCATCTTCGACTTCGGCTGCTGCGTCTGATCCAACCAGCGTAAGAGAGAAAGCACGAGGTACAAATGACAGTTGATAGTCCATGCGCTCGCCCGCGTTCATCGGTTCTATGAGCACACGATTATTGGGGATAGTATATGTAACAAAGCCAGAAAGACGCCTGTAAATAGTTTGTAGATCGGCCTCTGCATATTTAGGCGGTAGTTGATAGCTCGTTCCTCCTGCCGGGCCACGTTCGCGCAATTCGTATCTCGACAGCCGCTGGTAGGCAAACCACGCATATTCATCATGTTGCGAACCGAGACCACATGCAGGTAGGTTCAATTGCGCTTCTCTACTCTTAAGTCGCGCATTCGCGTCATCGTTGGCGAAGGTACAAAACCGCCTATGAGCATTTCGATCAGCACGTTGACATGCTTGATTGCAATAATAGACCCAGTTACACCGACTGCACCGACTGTGTCTGCTCTGGGGCGTCTCGACCGCGTCGCAATACTCGCAGAAGTTGGGCGGATTCGGGTTAGCATGAGGCACACCTGCAGGTATTAACGGAGAGGTATGATAGATTGTGCAAAATTTGCATTGGGTGAGGGTGGCTTGCCATCCCTTGGGCACAAGGTTGAATCCCAACCGTAGCGACCAGTATTCCAACTCCATAATTGACGCATGCCTAAACGCAAAGTGTGCGTCAATAGCCCAGTAGACAGGTCCACCCGGTAGTGCTGGATGGGAGATAGATCCAATCACCCTAACGTCACCAATCAGTTCAAGTATCAATTGGACTTGTAGGCGGGACTCTGGACGCCGATCGTAGTTGGAAAGTAACGGGCCAAGCGCGATGCGTTGCTTCTTTTCCTCTTTCCCATCCTCTATGTATCGATTGATCCAAAGCAATGAGGCACATTTGCTTGCAAAGTAGAATTTGGATACCACGGATCTTCTCTTGGCACTGTGTACGTTCGGGGTGCGTCCAATCTCCATGCAGCAGGCCAGTGAATCGGTGGCACTGGGAACCCTTGGGGAGGGGAGAACTTTTGGTAAAGCTTGGGCATGAATGCCCACATGTTGAGCTTTGTCTGATAATCGTTTTCATCTAGCTTTTGCGCCGTTGTCAAAGACTCCCATGGGATTTCCTCGGGCCTACAGGTAGCTGACAGGAAGTCCATGTGCGGGTTGACCGTCCCAGCTGCATGCTTGATCTGTTCCTGACTAGGGTCTTTCCATTGTTGCGGAGGTGGCGAAGCAGCAGATGGTGATGATTCATCATCTTCTTCTTGTTGTGCTTGCTCGCTCTCGCCTACAGACAATAATTCGTTGATGTCTTGCATGTGCTCAGGGTCGAAGGCCATAAACGCGAAGGCGCCGTCCGCTTATCCACAGCCCGTCGAAACCCGTTCACGCCTAGGAAAGCAGTCAGCGCTTCTATGCGTTTCATGTCGATCGTTGTCAGTTGACTCATCTGTTTCTCGATGCTGATCGCCGTCGCTGGCAGTGTCATCACCATCCATATGATCATCTTCGGGGTCATCGTAGTCGGAGTTGCGGTCATCCATCGGTTCTTCATGGTCCGTCTGACCATTTTGTAGTAGTAAGGGACAGGCTGAAAATGCACATGTTCCATTAATCGCTATATGAGCGCAAAGCAGTAGCCTGGTCTCCCGGGGTTGCAGTCGCCAACGTGCAGTATTGGCTTGTTCGTCAAGGTGATCTGCCAAAGCCAGAGTTGTGGTTTCCCCGCGCAGTACCACGCGGCACTTCATCTGTTGCGGACCTGGCATTTTGCCATCGGAGATATCTTCTTCGAAACTGCCGTCGGCGCGCTGGTTGTTGAAACCTCCATCTGAACCTATGGACAACATTGGTTGGTCAGGTTCATCGTCGTCTTGGCTCCCCTTCTGGTCGCCATCGTAGTCGAAGTCGCAGTCGCTGTCGATATCTGCATCGCTGTCGTAGTCAAACCTGTGAACACCAAAGTAGTCGCGGGCGAAGTCCTCGTCGGTGTCGGGTTCGGAAAAATCGTTGTCGATATAACCGGTCAATATTGATTATTCCGGTGATTGAGTAAATTACTCTAGTTCTGGATTTACGCAGAGGTTCAATGAAGTACTTCGTAGATCGTCTTGATTGAGAACTGGTAACGAAGTGCGCAGTGCAATGGCACGAGCACTGGTTTCTGAATCTAGCTCCTATTAATAATAAACGGATCATACTGATTAGTGTCCTGATGCTCAATAGTAAACGAGGTAGGACCGGACTGATCAGTACTGGAAATATATCCATATACAATTGAATATATAACCGATAGATATGTAATATATATGACCGGTAACACTCCCCATTTGTGTTTGGTATATATGTACAGTATGACGGTTACTGTTACAGTGAAGAGATGATGTAAAGTTGGGATGTGATTATTATTATTGGCGAACATATCAACGAGTTGAGCGTGAGGCCGTGACTACTGTGTATAGTAGCCAGATGATGCTGTCATACTAGTTGCTACGTTAACTATTATTATTCACTTGTAGTGGTGATCGAGAAATAAGTCGTAAACTTTGTTAACAATACCACTGTCCCTTATCATATCTGCGAGTGCCTTTCAGGCAAGGTCCCAGTCGGTCGTCAAGCGTCCGGTATCCTGGCCCAGCATAAATCCTGAAAAGGAGAAAAATGAAGCATCATGTCCCGGAACTATGGGCGAAAGTTGGGGATCGCGTCTGCCAATCGTACGGTGATGCTGCCCACTATGTTGGCAAATTGTGTGGCTTCGTGAAGATATCCGCTGTGTTGTCCAACGATGGTACGTGTCGGAGCACTAACCTGCCAGCTCGCACCTGTTCGATGAGATAGTGATGTTTGATGTCCAGGTGACGGGTGCGTTGCCCTCCCAGTCCGTTGGTCGCCGCTAGTATCGCGCCCCGGTTGTCGTTGAACATTACAGATGGTAAGCTGGTGAAGTATCCAATCTCCGCACAAAAGTTCTGAATCGCTATGGCTACACGTGCGGTGTCAGAGTTGGCGATGCATTTTGCGCCCATAGTAGATTGTGCTACAGTCGATTGACGCTTCGATGAACAGGCTATCGGTGCACCCGTTATTACCTGTACCTGTCCAGTTCGCGATCGTCGTGTAAATAGGCAGCCTCCTAAGTTGCTGTCTGAGTATGATAGCAGCTGATCCGGCTTTACGCCCGCAGGAAACAGTAGGCCCCTGGGGTCTACGATATAACGCAAGATGCGGCTGCACATGGAGTATGCGACTCCAGGTTGGTGAGCGGCAGTGACGGATGCGTTATTGACGTCGAAGGCTATGTCCGGTCTCGTCTGTGTTGCTGGCCACGTCAGCGATCCGATGAGCGATGGTAGAGCAAACTTGCGCAGTGGTGCGTTCTCCAGCATCGGGGCAACGTTGGCGGTGGTCCCGGGTACACGGGAGGGCTTCGGATTATTGAATCCAAAGTCCTCAAGTATACCTTTGCAATAGGTATGTTGATGGATGATGATACCCCTCGTGTCGCGGTAGAACTCCAGCCCACAAAAGACTCTGACCTCCCCGAGATTGGTTAAGTTAAACGTTTTGCGAAATTCATGCTCTAAGTTGTCAGACTGTTCTTTGTTGAAGCAAAAGACAAGTATGTCGTCCGTTCGTAACACCAACCACAGAGGTAGCTTGCTTGATCGTGCCTCCGGGTCCGGACAAGAATTGTCGATGCATGCGGGACGCAGGTAGAAGATACAACTATCCAATGCGCATTGTAGGTATCCAATCAGCCTGATCGCTGCCGTCAGGACGTCGTGCCATCTGCGCCCGGCTTGTGGTGAGCCATACAAGGCTTTGTCGAGCCGCCAAATCAAATCGGGGTCATCTTCGTTCTGGAAAACGGGCGGTGGGTAAACAAAGACCAGGTCGATCATAGCTGCGTGGCTGTAGGCTTGTTTGAAGTCGAAATGAATAAGCAGCATACCGAAAGCTGCTGCAATCGATAGCAGTACAAACAGGAACACTTGCTGTGCCGTGGGGGACGACTTCTCGTACGGGCTGAAGGAAGTGGACAAACTGTTTCATCCTTTTCCCGTTAGCACAAAGTCTGGCTTTGTGTTTCTCATCGCCTGTTGCTTCGTTGACTTTGATCGAATTGACAAAGTGTGTGTGAGCCGGTGGCACGCCTGCCTTCCATGCCTCCTTCTTATTTACCCACGTCAGTGTACCCATTTTGTACAAACCGTCCACTTCTTCTTTCTGTGCAGCATAGAATAGAGGATGATCTCTGGCTTTCTTAGCTGGCACCTGAATAACGCGGGTAAAGAGTGCAAAGTTGGCGATGTCGCTCGTCTCCTGATCGTCACCGGTGCGTTCCTCGACTGCTTGGTGAGTGGGGTGGGTGATAGGGGTTGGTCGACGGGCTCGAGGCCCGTGGATGATCGCTGATTGGATGATGTCCCCCGCTATGTCGTTCCTAGCCAGTTGCTTACCATAGTTGTTAGGTGCGGCTTAAATGGGGACTCTGGCTATCTTGCCTACTCGTTGTCCACCTGCCTGCCCCATTGCCTGTTCGTTCACGGTCGCCTCTGGGAAGGTCAAGGTCGATTCCAGTTGAGCAGTCGGTAGTTGTGGCGAGAGAATTGGGATGTCGACTCCGACAGACCGACCAACTGCATTGTGCCCCTGTACTGCCCTTGCTCGCCCTCTGCCTTGCTCTTGGAGTGGTGTGACCACTTTGAACATTACTTCCTTGCCTTCCTGTCCTTCCTCGAAACTGGGTTGTGAAGGTGGATCGTTGAACAACGGTCGAGAAAAAGATGGGTCCGCCCGGTTCGCATTGCCAAAAAGGTTGGTGACTGGTACAATTGCTGGGCCCCCTGAATTTTGCTCATCGTGGCGTTGTTAAGTCGTGCTCGTTGCTGAGTGCCCTACTTGTCCACTTTGCCAGGTCAGTTGCTGTGCACCTTTATCCCATAACCACGTACCTCAGGGTTGCATGTAACGTTAGGTTTGTTCACCACAGTTGGTTTCCTGTGATTGTGCAACAGGATTTTGTATGTACGTCTATAAGGTTTGGTCCCAAATAGGTAGCTGGTATTGCTCTAGGCTGCCCCTTTGTCGTAGTTGGCATCATTACGTAGCATAGACAGCCGACAGGTTGCAGAAATGAAGGGTCTATCTTTGTTTTCGTTATTATTTCCCACGGTGTTATCCCCTTGTATGGTCCTTCTGCCAACGGTACTAGCATCCTACTTGCGTTGGCTGCTCGGTTGGTGTCCTCCCAATATATGTTCGGCAGTCCAGAGTCGAGAAATGTAGCCATACACATTCCGTCGTTGCTTCTGTGAATCCGTTCTGCAAATGGGTTCATTCTCGACTCATCTCTCGTAGTTTGTTTGAATATCGTCCCGTTGTCCTCACACATCTGTAGTACTGCTGTCGTAGCTAGTTCTCCATCGCATCTGAATACTTTGCATTTGTTTCCCGTCTGTGTCTCGAAGAAACGGAACCCAATGATGATATGTCGTAGATAGAAACGAGCAGCCCGGGATGATGTGTAGAAATCTCTTGCGAATTTTGAAGCTGAGCACGATAGTGTAGCTGAGTACATGTTGCCATATACAGATGCCAGAGGGTAAGGTCCCTTGAAGTCGAAGTTGAGTGCTTCCCCCTTCTTGTACTGTCTGTCTACGTGGTTCTCCTTGCAGTATGGTTGCTTTGTTGCCTTCCCTTCGCGGCACCCGGGGCAAGCATTGACCTTCTCTTTGGCACCCTTCTCCATTCCCTTACCGTCTGAGCTGGCTACGCGTTGCATAGCTTGATAGTTTGCGTGACATAACGAACGGTGTAGCATCATAGCCTTCCATGGTTGTTGTGAATGGTTTGGGTTGTATGAAAAGTAGGAAATCGCCGTCTCGTAGGGAGCATATCTTTGGTTCGGGTTGAGGGGTCGGTCGTCAGGTGTGTCCATCGGTACAGTCTCGACTTAGTGAGTCGTCCTCTCGCGTCAATCTCCCCCTCCTCCACATATATGGGCTGTCGTAGTATGAATGCTTGTCCATTTTGGAACAAGATAGCCTTATGTTGTTCTGTATCGAAGTGAGACACCGGTAGTAAGGAGAAGTCCAGGGATTCGTCAATTAGAGCGTCGTTGATAGTGGGCGAGTACGCCCGTCCGGTTCCGCCGATCCACAGTGGTTGCACAGTAGCCTGTTGTTTAATTCTTCGCGGTTGGCTGGATATATTCTTCAGAGAGGTGACGCGTGCTTCCTTCCTGTCAGTGATTGTTGCGGTTGTGTTACCAAACACGTAGCGATTTGCCCCACTGTCGAGCAAGTCTGGTGCCGGTGGACGTCGTTGAGCGACGGTGGATAGTGCATGACCGCCCGATGACGTGCTGTTGTCTTCGTCGTCCGTGTCTACTACGATGTGTACAGTGTCGGTCTTGTTGCGCTTTTCGCTCCCCCTCGTTCCAGTGTACGTTCCGGGTGTCGTTATGGGGCTTGCAGTAAAGGTGGCCAATGCAGGCTCCCCCCGTTCTTGTGGGTAATAGTTCCCTTCGTGAATGATGTCCTGGTAATAATACCCTTGATGTACATCGTCCGTAGCCTCGTTGTCCACGTCCCCGTCCACGTTGATGTTTGCTTCTGCGTCGTCGTCGTCGTCGAGTAGCGATGCTGTCCTGGTCAGGTTGAGTATGCCCGGTGGTAGTTGTTGAAGTTGATCCCAGCTCAGTACGATAGCTCCCTTCCGAGCTCGTATCGCTCCAGTCGCCGGTATCCAAGGTCGGTCACAGCTTTGTCTGCAAGGTCCATACGCAGCGTGCCAAAAGATTGTGCCCGTTGATTGTATCTGGCGAGTGCTGCTTTGTTCTCTGGTTTGCTGGCATGTTTGCAGTAGTCCTTGTGGCTCTTCCAGTCGTTGCCTTGACATGTTGAGTTGCAGTACGAAGCGGTGTAGCATCTGGTGCAGCGTCGAATCAGGTCCAGTGGTCGATTGCAAAACTCGCAGTCAGGTCTCACTCGACCTTTCTCCTTCTTGCGGATAGGTATGCACTTGATGCAGCCCTTCTTGAAGCTCTTTTTCCAGTCTTTCTCCCGATCGTGAAATTGTAGGTCCTCTGTAGCAGGTCAACCTCTTCGATTGTAGGGCATCTGAAACACTCATGAACGTCGATGATGCTGTAGGACTTCGCAGCCGTCTCTAGTGTCGGTGTCGGCGGGGTAGCTTCGGTCTTGCCTTCGGTGACGGGCTGGCTTGGCCTGGGTGTGGGCGTCGCTGCTGCCATGTCAGGTCCAGTCGTCGTCGATCCACTCGTCGGTGGGGTTGTATAATCCGCAGTCTCCGCAGGTTCTGTCTCCGGTTGTGGTGGGCTATTGCGGTCACCTGATCGCCCGAAAACGTTTTTCACTGGGTAACTCGTATCCTCATTGCCCGCAATTGATCCGTCGTCAATCGCAGGTGTCGGCATCGAGTATCGTTGTGGCGCGACCAGGGGTGTAGAGTCGTCACAGCTTTGTGTCGTAGACGTCCGGATCCGTGCCACAGCTGCGTCGTACACGTCGTTGGCCGTTGCATAATCCCATGATGAGGATGTGCTTGTCGGTAACGTAGTTGTCGATGTGGTTGCCGTCGACACCGTCGTCCTCGTTCTTGTAGGTGATGTCGTTGACGATGATGCGGCTTCTCCGCGTCGACGTCCTCGTCTGACCAAGCTGATGCGTGGTGGCGATGTCGCAGCACTGCTGCTGTGCGATGGTGTGGTCCTGCCATCGTCTCGGCGAAGTCGCTTCTCCCTCCTAGGTGGTAGACTAGGGTGGTGTTGGATGATGTGGTGTTCCGGACGGCCTGCTGCCATCCTCGTAGAGATGAACCATGGTGTCGGTCGCGGCATGGGGTACGCGTAGCTTCCTTCGGTCTCCATGGTGGTGGCCCATGAACGGGCGGTGGTGGGAAACCGCAGATCGTCAGGTTGTCGCTGTTAACGCTCTGGAGATTGTGTCAGTGGGACAATGCTCGCTGGTAATCAATTTCATCTATCTGTTGTGATCGGCTCAATGATTCCCACGGTATGTTTGGTCGTTTGTCTGGGTGATGAAGGTTCGGGTGCGTCGGCACAGGGTCAGTCCCATGCATGTCGTACATGGCTGGTGCACGGCCGTCTGCCTTGAGCCATGGGTGAGGGAAGCGGTTCCATACGTTGGCTGCACATCGCAGGTAGAGGTTCCTCAGGTAGGGGATGTCGTTGGTGGGTGGGTTGATCATGATCGGTACGTTTCTCTCCCCCTCGATGTTGCGTTGGGTTGTTTCCTCTCCCCTGCGCTTGTCTTCAAGTAGTTGCATGAACTCCCTGACATCCGGTGTTTGCCACACGTACTCCTCCGGGTTCGTTGGGTTCGGTGGGCCCGCTGGGTTCGGTGGGTCCGCTGGGTTTGGGGGGTTCGATGGTTGGTTGGGCGGGTATCTCAAGTGAGGTCCAGCGACGATGCGAGTACCCGTCAGTGATCCATAAGCCCGTCTGGCTCGTGGGTCGTGTGCGATGTCTGCAGTCGTTGCCCTTGCGTCCAGTAGGCTGGCAAAGCGTTGGTCCAGTGTCCGTTCAATGTCCACTCGAGTCTGTGCCTCTGGTCCAGTTGATGGCGGTGAGCGTGGGTCTCGCACTTCTTCTGTCTGTGCTGCCTCAATTTCATCTGAAGTAATCCGCTTTCTTCTTTTGTCATCCAGGTTGAAGCTGAACATGCCAACCCCGCTGTCCCCCGTAGGTTGCAACGGTGCATCGGGGAACGATGCAGTCGATGGGGTCGCCTGTTCTTCATCGCTCTCATCCTTCTCTGAGTCGGCATCGAACATGTATATGTCAGCAGAGTTGTCGTCGTCCCACTGGTCGGTAGGTGCCTCCTTCTCGCCTTCACTTTCCTGATGCTGCCCATCCACTGTTAAATTTGCGTTGTTGCTCCGTTGGGTACCAGATTTCGGTGGAGGTGTGGCACGCGTCGTTGACTTGGTCGACTTTTGGGATCGTCGAGGTAACGGGCACTCTGCTCCCGAATGAGTCGGCTTACCTTCACAACTTTTGCGCGTGCAGGTGGCTCGGCAGTCTCCAGCGACATGGTTGGTGCGGGAGCAGTTGTGACGTTTCTTTGTTGCTCCGCCGTTAGCGGTCCCGCGGTTAGCTCCCCCTCGACTTCGGTTGCCTCCATTCTTCTGCTCGCTTGCATAGTTGGCGATGACAGGGGTCTGGTATTCGTTGCTGGGTCCGAAGCCTTGCGCGTGGTGCTGTTGTAGTATCAGTCGGGAAAACTCGTCAAAGGTAGGTTTCTCGTGATCCGACTTCGACCAGTACAGTGTAGTGCCTACTGTCTTTAGGTAGTCGCGGTGTGATGCATGGAGCTTGTGCAGGGTGAAAATTGTCTTCATCATAATTATATCGGGTAAGATAATATTCCTTGCCGCGAGCTGTTCGAACCGTACATGTGTCCTGTCGATGAACGTAGGTAGATCGTCGCTGGAGGTGATCGTTCCCTGAAACAGGTCGAATAGCAACTTGGCAGTAGCAATCTGTCCCTTATTTCCGTAGCGGTCACTCAGCGCTGCCCACTTGTCCACAGGATCGTTGCTGGCCCGGGCGATGGTCAGTGCTGCAGGGTGTCCATGTGGTATCGCTTCAGTCAAGAATGCTCTGATCTGTATGTTGGCTTGCAATCTCTTCCTGGCGAGCGTAAACCCTAAGCACCTACTTATACTCAAACGACCCTGCTTCACCGGTCTCTACGCAAGAGATTCGGGCGATGTACGCTGACGAGATCAAGAAGGCGAGGGCGGCGACAGCCACATCTACGACTACTACCACGTCAACTACGACGACTCAAACCATCTCAAGTCAAAAGGCCACTACTTCCGGAAACTCGAGTCAAAAGGCTACCGCCTCCGGGAAGGCACCACCACAACTCGCAGCTGGCGACAGCGAGGACGATGACGACCCAGGCGACTCCAAAAGCGGCGGACTGCAACCAGCGCACTCGTCCACGTCAAGGTCGGCAACCCTGATGCCCCTCGTGGCAACCTGGATTGACATCCTGCTCCCGCCTGCAACGAGTAGGAAATCCTCCTTCCATGCGTCGAATTGGTGAATGTCAGGTTTCCTTGGAAATAGTGGGACCTTTAGTTGGTACTTCACATTTTGCTGGCTCATGACCTATAACCGGTCAATATTGATTATTCCGGTGATTGAGTAAATTACTCTAGTTCTGGGTTTACGCAGAGGTTCAATGAAGTACTTCGTAGATCGTCTTTACTGAGGAAACTGAACTGGTAACGAAGTGCGCAGTGCAATGGCACGAGCACTGGTTTCTGAATCTAGTTCCTATTAATAATAACCGGATCATTAGTGTCCTGATGCTCAATAGTAAATGAGCTAGGACCGGACTGATCCGTACTGAAAATATATCCATACACAATAGAATATATAACCGATAGATATGTAATATATATATGACCGGTAACAGTCGAGCCATTCGGGGGGCAGGTTGTGTACCCTTCGTTGAATCCGTTCAAGTTCAGCCATGCCCACGCAGGCCCATGCATCATCCATCGATGCTGTATTGTCAATCACGAAGTGAGCTTCGTCAGCAAGATTGACCTGTCCACGTTGTGCCCCCCCCTTGATCATCGCGTCTGGAGTCATCGCGTCGTCCACGTCCACGTCCAAGACCACGTCCACGATCACGTCCACGTCCACGTCCGCGTCCCCGTTGAACATACCTATCGTTGTTACGGTAGTTCATATTTCCATTGCTGGAATGACTGGGACCAGTTACCGTGCACTCTGCTCCTAAGTGCCTCGGTTTGTTGGCGCATTCGGGCCGCTGGCAGCGAAGTCATATCAGGTGGTTTTTACCACACGCGTAGCAATTACATTTGAATGCATTTCTTCCGTCTCCATAGCCATCGCGACCACGACCATAGTATGCAGGCTCCACTCTGGGCGAATGCTTCTGTTCATGCAATAGTGAAAGCGCACCCAGATCAGCGTAACGTTGATGCAGAGCAGCCCACTTCTCATGCGGTGCTCTCCCAGCTCGCCTAATGATGAGCAGTGCATGATTGTTGTTAGCCATAGCCTCCGAGAGCATGGCTTGCGTCCGAGTAGCAAGTTGAATCCGTAGTTGCTGAGGCAATGCATTCTCGAGATCCTCCCAGGCTGGGTCCGCAGCACGCAACGTCGCGTAGGGGTCGACCGCTCCCACCATAGTTGTCGTAGTTGTCGTCACTGTCGATGATGATGCCATTGACAAAGGCGGAGGGGGTAGGGGTGGCGGAGTAATCGCCAGCTTGAGGTCAGCTCGCGTGAGCGGACCATTATCATCTCGTAAGAAAATAAGGTGTTTCGGGTCATACCCCATGAAGAATTGAAGTGCGGAATAGCGCCAATTCTCGAAAGCCTGTGCGTCTTTCACGGCGTTGGAAGTTGATCGCGGCAGCGTAGGTACCCTAAGCGAGACTCGCGCGGCTTCATAAGCAAAATTACCGTATTGCCTCCTGCAGGTAACATTATTAATAAAATGGTGTATCGGACGGTGTAAACCTAAGGATAAGTCTTCTGTGTAGAATAACACTTTCACGATTCGTGAAACTAGGTTTACTGAGGAATACATGATTTACTTGCACATCGCAATAAAATAAGACCAGAATATTCTACGGAATGCGCAGAACTATCTTGAAGTACAATGTGTCACACTAACACAATATGATTACAGTCATATCAATAATGCGAAGGAATATTCTTGTGATAATTAATGAAAGTTGTGTTGTAACGAATGAGAAATCAAGATAGAATGTATGGCAAATCCTAAAGTTGAAAATGGTAATAGTCATGCAATTGTAAAAATATGGTGACTCGTGTGAGCCAAAAAATAAGATATTAGAGTTCCGTAACGGTCCATAAACACTAGCATCCAGTGTATGCTAATTTTGAACCTGACCAGCATCGATGTCCAAGCCGGTGACGACCATGTTGGCCTGGAGGGCGCCGATGACCTCCGAGCCAGAGCCCATACAAGCAACCAACACCTTGCTCTGCGGGGGAAGAACATCAGAGAGGATTTGTCTAGACAACTCCGTGGGTTTTTCAAAAGCGTTGGCTCGCTCGTCCGGCCTCCCAATGACTTTCTGTTTTTTCGTTGGGACCGGAACAGAGTAAACGTTGTGACGATCAAGCGGGTTCCTGGAGAGATTGAACGTAAATGCACTCTGGGACGGGTAGAACGCCACCATGACGCACTCCACTGCCTTGATCCACTTCTGGACGTGTCCCTGGTAGTTGTGCTTCTCCTTGTACCAGAACACAGGCTCGATTGTTCCGAAGCCACACTGCTGCAAAGCTTCCACCAAGAGGTTGTACTGGGACAGATGGTGATGGAAAACGACGGCGCGCTTGTTACTAGCATTGCCAACAACACCGAACTGGTTCAGCAATGTGATGACCCTTTCCTTGTTGATTTCAGTAGTGTCAGCAACAAGGTCGGAAATGTTGTAAGGAAGGTCAGCGTAAAGCAGGTCTGGAACAAACAAGACACAAACACAAGGAATGAGGAAAACCCAAAAAAAAAATATTGCGTATTTTCAATTGATGGAAAAGTAAGGAAGACCAAAATTGCCATGCACTAGATCAGAGTTGGAGGCCATGTTGAACATGTCCTGCACCGGAATCGTAGCGTCCCGAAATGGATCTGCTGATCTTCAGAGATGGGTGCCTGTCAAAAAAACAAAAAAAAACAAAAAACAAAAAAAACAAAAAAAAAAAGACATATTTTAAAACAAAGTCTTCAAGAGCATGCAACAGGAGGTCTCAAAGCCTGTGGCTGTTCAACTTCTTCGCCGAAGAGACGTTTGAGTGCTGCCTGGATCCAGGTCTTGACGTAAGCTTCAAGGTTGTCCGGGAGAGCGCGGTCCCTCTTTTTCTGCAGGTAGAGGATGTCCACAGTGCGATTCAGGATTGCCCTGCCTGCATTGGTGTCAAGCTGGGGAACTTTTCCGACGTAAACACCGTCGATTTCAAAAAGCCCCATGTTGTCAGCAAGGTCCAGGATCATGTCCTGCAGCGAGATGAGGCAGAAGTAATTTTTCTGCTCCAGAAAAACCTCTTCATTGTTTGCTTCACTTCGCTTGGCTTGCATTGCTGGAGGTCCTCAATCAATTGTTGCATTTCTTCCAACAGACCGGGCTTGTCCTTGCGGGTGTTGTGAAGTTCGTTGATGCTTTCGATGATTGCCTGGTTCTTAGGCATGTCAGAACGAACGCCACCAGGGGAAAGAAGCTTCAGCCAGCACTTCCAAAGCTCACCGGTGTTCGAAGCGACGTAAGTCCACATGGAACCGAAAGTAGGCAAGGGGATGTTGTGGGAAAGGGCGAAGTCCTTCTTCCGTGAGTTCAGAAACTTGTTGCAGGAAGCATCATTCTGGTCCTTGAGACGAGCCATTCCAGCGTAACCTTGATCGTGCGCAGAAATGCAGTTTTCGCCGAATGTGTTTTTACGGTGGACGTCAGCAACAGTGTTCTAAAGGGGGGGATGGAGACGGTCAGTGGGACAGGTCCGTCTGCTGCTGCTCCTATGTTGTTGGGTCCTTCTTCGTCTGTTACGAGCAACAAGGGGGTTCCCAAGCAGTGGGATGGTGCTGCCGTTTCGACTAGTAATGTGGTGCCGGATGGGGACTCGGAAGCGAGTGAGGCGTCCAAAAGGGAATGATGTACGCAGCTGCTACTCGATGAGGGGGGTGTCTGATCTTCCTCTGCTCGATGTCTTTCCCCTTGAGGGGGAGGACGTCGAACCTGCTGTTTCAACCGCGGACTTGCTTGTCTATGGTGATCCGAGTAACAAGGCTTCTCATCAGTCTGGTACTTTCCTAGTTATTACGGTCCCGGTTCCGGTCAAGGAGGCGAACAAAGCGCCTAGATTCGTGGAGTCTCGTCTCAAAGACATCCAGAAGCACTTGAACCTGGGGGCTGTTAAACTTGTACGTAAGCAGGGTGTACCTAAGGTTACAAGGATCATTGGGGTTCGATTTGCGGACTTTGATCGATTCGAGGGGGAAGAGTGCATCAGTCACGTGTGGCCGCTAAGGGATTTCAACAACGCAAAGGTGTTGACTGTGGCGAAGTTGTGATACCGACGCCTGACGAGTTGGCGATTCGAACTATCTTTGCTCTGGCTACACTACAGCGTGTCTTCTTGGAGGCTGGTGATGATGAATCTGCTTTTCTCAAGGCTAAGAGGGATACGCCTGTCTATTTGCCAATGCAGGTGGAATACATTCATAAGGATCATTATTTTGAGGCCTGGGCGGGCGTCAATGGCTTAAGGGATTCGGGGAATCTCTACCATACACGGTGTGTCTTGCCGTTCTATGCGAGGGTGGGGTTGAAGGCAAACTTGTATGATGAATGCCTGTTTATGGGCATTGATCCCAAGACTAAACGGACAGTGCTGGCGGTAATGCATGTCGATGATTACGCTTTGGCGGCTCCTAGCGACGATTATTCCAACTGGTTTTGGGGCCGTCTACGTGAGCGACAGGGGACTATTAAGTTGTATAAGCCAATGAAAGGTCCTGCTGGGGCGGGAGGTATGGCAGTACATCGACGATGAGGGGGTGTATCATACCCATGTGACGGTGCGGGAATATATTATGGATCTTATTCGTAAGTATCCACGTACCGATGGGAAACCGTGGACACCTGTGTCTGTACCTTGGCTGGCGTCGACAGGGGCTCCTAGTCGCTCCTCGGAGTTCGAACGATACTCTCCGATGAAGATTTGTGGGGATCTTGGTTGGACTCGGTGTGTGTTGTGGGAAATCGTTGCGCCCTTGTCCAGGCCGGCTGAGCTTCAATCGAAACCGGCTTAGTTTGATTACGCGGGGGCGGAACAGTTATTTTGCTGCATGATTGGCCAAGCTGAGCAGGGGTTGCACTATACCTCGAATGGGAATCGTAACTTGCTGTGCTGGTCGGATTCGTCCTTCGCGATGGAGAATGAGCGTCGTTCGAGGTTGGGGGGTGGTGCTGCTTGCGAATGGGGTCATCGATTCGGATTCGTGCAAGCTGCGACAGATTGTGACCTCGACCAACGAGGCTGAGTCGAGGTGCCTATTCCGATGCATGCAACGAGTGATCAGTATTCCTAATCTACTCAAGCGAATTCCGGTAGACCCAAGTGATGAGCTATTGCGGGGTTTCATGACTGAGACTCCTGTCATTTACGTTGATAATGCTGCTACAGTGTTTGGAGCCAATAACCGAACCTTTACGCGTCGCCAAAGGCACTTGGAGGTTCAAATGGCATTTATTAACGAAGCAGTCAAGGAAGGCAAAGTGCGCGTTTTATCTACGGACGATGCAAACAACATGGCGAATCTCAACACCAAGCCGTTGGGGAAGCAGCCATTCGAACGAAAGAGGGATCAAGTCCGCGAGGGGACATTCATCATCAACCTTGGCAACGTCAAGTAGCCGCTCTTTATGTTCGTGATTTATGAAAATCCTAATAATATTAATCATCGATACTGATTATTATTTATTATTGTATGTCGGTATTAATCTTTTGTTATCCATCGATAGGGATATCTGTCACAGTTATTACTAGTTATTACTGCCTGATTTAAAACAAAGGAATCGTGTAACTTTGAGATCCCATTTTTCCCAAATTTTCTAAGGTTTTGGCTGGTTTTTTTTAACTCTCAGGATACGTGTAGAAACGATGCCGTTGCTAGGAAAACTTATTAAAACGATATTAAAACATGTTTTTATTCATTTAGACTGACTTTGACTTCACTTCAAAAGCACTCCAGAGGGCGGTCCGGACCTGTTTGACATACGTATTTTTCAAGTTTTCGTACATGTCAAATCAGCATGTTTTGACGGCAAATTCAAGGGCGATGCAGGAAAACATGCTTTTAATGTTTGTAACTATTTACTATTGCAGTCTGAGCTCATTGTAAGAATGTTTACGGACTTAGAGCCACGGGCGCAGACTTGCACTCAGCACTGTAGTACACAAGTACACCCAAGTCAGAGCATAATCGTGCGTCCTCAGCTACAAAACCAGCGTTAAATGGCAGACAATCAATATAATTACTAAATTATCATTATTTCCTAACATTTCACTTATTGTCAGCCATATATAATGACTTTGTGACTTGACTTGGGCGTGCGTGCTGTCACACAGCAAACGCTAACCCAAGTCAAGGCACAGACTAAAAAGTGAAGGCAAAAAGCGGCATAAGCGGCGCAATATAGCAGGATAACTACTAAATTAGAAATACTAGCTAATATTTCACTATTATTAGACATATAGAATGACTTTGTGACTTGGGTTAGGCGTGCGTGCTGTCACAGAGCGAACGCTAGCCCAAGTCAAAAAAGTGAAGGCGCGAAGTGGCATAAGCGGCTATTTTTTTGGGTAGTCAGATCAAGTACAAATCATCAGATAGGGGCACTCGCGCCGTTGAGTCTTCTGCACAAGCACACACACACACACACACATATATATATATATATATATATATATATATAAGGGACAAGGAAAGCAAAACAAGTTCAATATCTGACTGCAAAAACGTTTGACCTTTTACGCCAACGGCTCGTCGTCGTCATCCGATTCGGAGTCGGTGGTACCATCTGTGCCGGAGACAGCAGGGTCCCCCGGTCAATTACAGAGCTCGCAGACATCGCCTCCTTCTTCGTTCAAAAACTTACAAGTTGGGCATTTCCAGGGCCATGGACCAGGGGGTTGAAGACTTGGTCGTCGCGCCCGCTTGTGGGCGCTACCTCTGCCGGCAACGGTCTGTTCACTTGCTTGTGCCCCTCGCGCTCGCTTTTGAGCGCGACCTCTGCCCCTGCCTGCGGCACGGCGTCCTCGTCGCCGTCCCCTCGCGCGATTGCCTCCGCGTCCACGGACGATTCCGCTTGCAAGGGCTGCCCCTACGACATCATATCCAACATACTATGGGAAGCGACACAAAACAAGTACCTTCAGGGTCAGGTTCTGGCTTGACCGCGGGAGGCGCTTTCTCATCGTCGTGCTCCTCCAGTCCGCACGCACAGACTTAAAAATGTTCCCATGCAAGATCGACTAGCTTCGGCTTGAGGAATTGCTTGTTGTCGGCGTTTTGGCTTGCCACACCGTGTAGCCGCAGCCACTGCTTAAGCTCCTTCACAACCATGTGCTTAGCCTGAAAAGCCTCCTTGTTGGAGCACTCCTGAAGAAGCAGTGACACCTTCCTCCATGGCTCAGTGGTGGTTCCGAAAGCAATATCTTGTGCTAGCTTTTCGTTTGCTGTCAGCTCCCGGGCCCCTCGCCATGGCGGATGAGCCGGCGGGTTCCGATCATTGCAAAAGTATGTACGGGGCAAGGACTGGAGCTCCTCCTGAGTCAACTGGCGAAGTGCTTGGATTTTTCCCGCTCGTTGTGGGGCAACTCCATCCAATTGGACGTTAGTTCGTCGACAACACGCAGCTCAACTCGCATACCTTCCCTGTAGCGTCGACACACTCCATATAATAATAATAATAATAATAATAATAATAATAATAATAATAATAATAATAATAATAATAATAATGTATCTCCTGCCAATTGCTGAGCCAAAAGGCCATGTGCATCCAGTCCTCCATTCCATAAGGAAAGTCTCCACACCAATCGGTGGAATAAAGGAAGTGACTGCATAGAACATTACTCTAGGAGCTTTATACCAATCAGCCTATGGAAAGGGACCGATAGCCTATGTACTCCCTAATAATAATATAATAATAATAATAATAATAATAATAATAGGCTTCCTCAGACTATAGCATCAGATCCAGATCCTGGACATGTGCCTCCATTGGGTCACCGGGGTCAGCCGATCCCAACGCATTGTCAGAACACCAAACAGACATAGCAGCAACAGCAACAGCAGGGGCAGATGGGGGCTGTGAAGTGCATGAAGAGCTAGATGCGAGGGTGTTAGCTGAAGAGAAGAACTCCGAGACACTACGCTGCGCTCCCGAACCCCTCTCTCTAGCCAGGACGTCCACTCTGCGCGGACGGCCGCGCCGCGCAACATCAACGTCACTTGGGGGAGAGGGTGGGACAGAAGCTGATGGAACCTCAGTGAGGTCAATCACCTCCTCGCCCCCATCCTCCACCCCGAGCTCCTCCCTTTTACCCTCCCTAGCAGACCAACACTCAGACACATATGATCCAAACAACACATCCAACTTTGGAGGGGGACGCAACGCTGTAACCCCTAACAACGCAGCAAGCCTAAAGTTACTGCGGAAGCGCGACTTCCCCTGAAAAAACTTACAAAACAATCGTGATTGATCCACAGGCGACATATCATCCCAACCCTGCCGCACAGAGCCCTCCCGCTCCCGCCCAAGCAACACATCCTCCACCACAACCTCACCGCCTACGACCTCACCACCCTCCTCACTCCCTCCATCCCCCTCAGCAGCCCCCACAGCCATGCCACCGAGCCTCTGCATACTCAGCAACAGCTGCTTACGTCTCCCCTCATGCATGGGGCAATCCCATAAGAAGTGCGCAAGGGACTCATTGACATCATCATGACAACAGAAGCAGCGAGGGGACATGCCACTGACCAACTTGCTGCGGTACAACCGAAGGCGGTTGTTGCAGCTGAGCAACCTTCTCCGAAGCAGATTATAATGCGCATCATCAAGGGCTACCCATCTTGGGAACTCCTTAGTTCCAAAGACTTGTCTTAGGATGACTCGCAGGCCATCAGTAAGATCGCTGCCTGCCTCTCGCTTGTCCCACATCAGTTGCTGCACCATCTTGACGTCCTGCTGAAGAGCCCACTTGTCCACAGTCGAACTCCAGCCCTCGAGGTCCTTCTCTGAGCTATTTAGGAGCTCCTGAAGCCCTTGTTGTAGATCCATTGAGTCCCTGATAGCGCCTTCGGCCTCCGCAGTCCAGTCGGATTTGACTTGAGATGCGATGACAGGAAATCGCTTCTCCGGTAGAACACGCAGCCGTCCATAGAACTTCAGTTGCGCCGCCCGCCGCAAACGCTCCGCACTCAAAGAGCGCGCCAGAAAGAGTGTAATCCACTTGCTTGTCTTAGGGCTGATGCCGAGAATCATCCTCATGGGGCGCAGCATTGCTGCCTCCAGCTTGGTGAGCTGCGATACGGGGGCACGCCAGACATCGAAGGCGTACTTCAGCTTGGCCCCCACAAGTTGATTCCAGCACATGAGACGATACCTAGCTTGTATCTCACCTGCACACCACAAAGAGTACCAACCTGCGGTGGCGACTTCAGTGACACGCGTAGCCCGCAGGGCCTGCTCCTTCCACTTCAGGTCGTCGGTGATAACCACTCCCAGGTACTTGTACTGACTGGTGACACAAAGCTTCTGGCCGCGAAACCACACCACGGGCTCACCTCGCTCCCTGATACTTGGTCGTTTCGCCTTGCTCGACGTGTAAATGGGCATGATTTCCGTCTTGCCGGGCTTCAAGTTGACTTCCAGCCGGTAATCTTCCGCGAACTTGGCCACAACATTGACCATCTTCTGGAGCTCGGTGCGACTGTGAGCGATGAGGGCCACGTCGTCCGCGTATAGAAGTGCCTTGATGTCGTTCAGCCGCTTCACATCCGTGATCTTGAGGGCACTCGCCAGCCGATCACACAGCTCATCCATAAAGACGTTGAAGAGTGTGGGAGAGAGAGGGGAACCCTGTTGGACGCCTACACCCTCCAGTACTTCGGGGGTGAGTGCTCCATCAACTAGCACTTGCGACGAAGTCTGCTCGTAGCACCTGCGTAGCGTGCGCCAGAACTTGCCCCTTACACCCAGCTTCCAGAGCCTCTCAAATAGGCCATCTCTCCAAACAGACGGGAAAGCCTTGCGTAGATCGACGAACAGGACATACGACT
This sequence comes from Paulinella micropora, assembly GCA_019918135.1. NCBI lineage: Eukaryota > Cercozoa > Imbricatea > Euglyphida > Paulinellidae > Paulinella > Paulinella micropora. The sequence goes on along the minus strand of WBZZ01002368.1, from coordinate 69,058 downwards.
CCCGCTTCTGCTGCTGACGCCCCTTCAACCTCTGCCAAAGGGTAAAGACCTGATCCGTAGTGCTACGCCCCGGGCGGAAGCCTCCCTGCTCTGGACGTAGCTTATCCGGGCCATCCACGAAGAGCGTTAGACGAGTAGCTAATAAGGACAGATACAGCTTACCAAGGCAACTAATAATCGAGATATCCCTCCAGTTGTCAGGATCCGTAGGATCCCCACCCTTGGGGATATTGACGATGATTCCCTTGCCCCAAGCTTTTGGAGTCCTCTCGGCTTCTCGAATCCAGTTGAAGTACTGCGTTAAGTAGCCATTGATGTAGGCGCCGCCATACTTGAGCATCTCGTTCTTCACTTTGTCCTCGCCACAAGCTTTGTGGTTATTCAGGGCACGTTGCCTTGCAAGGACCTCCTCTTGCGTGAACGGCTTGTCCAGCTCTTCGCAAGTGTCTTCACCTACTTCGTGCTCCTTCATAGCCCGGGCCACCTCATCTCTGAAGCGATCGTTCCAGTGGAACTGCCGCTTAGCTTCGGCTTCCTCCCACTCCAGCGAGCCTGCTTCTGCACAGCACGCCACCACAACAGCCGCACTTGCCGGATTTTCCCGTGGCTTCACCGAATTTTTCCGAAATTCCTCCCACCGAGCGACCTTTTCCGGCAGCGTACACGCCAGTGAGCCATCCTCCCTTTGCACCGGCGCGGAGACCTTCGTTCTGCGTGCCCCGCCAAGCCGCTTCGCGAGTAGCCAAAAGCGCTTTGAGGATTGTTCGCGTTGACATTTGACCGCTTCTTCCTGCACTTGCTTGAAGGAGGCGGACTTCTTGGCCCGAGTTGCCTTCCGAATTTGCTTGCGGAGCCGTAGCCAATTCAGACGGGCTTCCGCATTCGATTCATCCCTCCTGTATGCTGCGTAGGCCTCCCGGCGCTGCTGAATGAGCTCCTTTAGCTCCCCGTCGAACCAATTGTTGGTGAAACGGGGTCGTATACATCTGGAGCCAAGGACCCGGTGCGCCGCCATTCGGAAGGACTGCGCCACTCGCTCGGTGACGTCATCTACCACCCGTTGGCTGTCGGCACCACCCGATAGGTCAAGCTCAGGCAGCTCATGCACTCCAAGCTTCTGTAGGCAATGCTGGAATACGTCATCGAACTTGTCGCGTAGATAATCCAGCGCTTGCTTCGCAGCGTGATCATTACCCGAGACACCAGCACCAATAAGCTTATCAACACGAAAGGACCTGTAAGGTTTCGCAGCCCGCTTTGGCCGGCGCTGGCCGCTCCACGTCAGTTCGGCCCATACTGCCTTGTGGTCCGTATCAAGATCATCTTCGCATACTCCGAACTTTGCTCCAGATGCCAAGCCAGGCGACGCGCAGATGTAATCGAGGAGGTGCTTGCCTGTGCCCATGCCGCGCTGCTCACGCCGGGACCACCAGTAGGACCCTTCCACTGGGCACGAGAAGCCGCTCAGATTTCGCAGGCCCGAAGCGACGAGGACAGCCGCGAGTCTCTTGCCGTTCTCCGAACGTACCGGTGCTCCCTTATCATCGACCTCCCCGTGTTGACCGACGATGCCCTCCTCTTTTCGGCTGCATGCCGGCCCGAGCTTCGCGTTGGCATCCGCCACCGTGACCACAAGACCTTTGGCTCCAAAAAAAGCTATAGCTGCCTGCCAGGCCGCATACGCCTCTGACGACTCTTCTTCCTGCGTTTCCTGGGGAAAGTAGCCGTTGCCCACATAGATATCCTGAGCGCCGGTAACACCCGAGGCGATACGCAGCCACACTTGCTGCCGGTGGTCGACGGGGGCTGACACCAGGTTGCAATACGGACCAAGGAAGTTAGCCACCGCGAATAGAACCCCACCCTTGCAACGATTTTTCTCGCTGACCTCCGCAGGTTTTCCAAAAATCCGGAATCCATCCAGGCTGCATTTGGAAAGTTGCTTCTTGCCCATGCGGTGCTCCTGAGCCCCGATGACTAGCCAGCCCTCGTGCTTGTAGAATGATGCCCATTCCGCCGTGCCTACGTTGTCGTATCCCGTTTTACCCTGCCAGTTGTGACTCGCGACGAGTAGCTTGAAGCCGGTATCGAACTGCTTGGAGCGGTGCTTCTTGGCTCGTTTCCGGACCCGACGGCCGCGCTTGGCTTCCGCCCTCGTGCTGCCCCCCTCTGCAGGTGCTTGCGCAGGTTGGTCCCCCACTGCACTGGCCGCCGAATGCAGGGGCACCACATGCATATCAGCACACTCAGACACACACTTAGGTGCATCGGCAGCCAATTCCGAAGACACCACCTGCACATCATCGACACATTCTTCATGCAGAGGCAAGACGCGATATCCCGTCGCAGCTTCCTCCTTCCGGACCGCCGCTTCCCCACGCAGATGGATGCGAATAAGCCTTCGGACACGTTCCCTGTCCCTGAACCTGCGCCCAAGGGCCACATTGACCCCTCTGCCGAAGAATTTGAGATGTTTGAGTTGCTGCAACGTCTGCCTGCTGTCATCGTCCTCGTAGACCAGCTCCAGGTGACGAAACATTCGCTGGCCTTGCCACTCCATTACCGGGACCACCAGACCAAGACCGCTCATTTTGGAGGCGATCTCCTGTAGATTGGCGCGTTCTGAGAGCCCCCAGACAATCAGATTACGCCCGTCCTTGTCGTACCGATCTACCCGCCGGTACCGTCGAGGCGGCGGTGCCATCTGCCACATAGCGCCGCTCGCCTTATGTTGAAGCGCCGACCCGTGTGCCAGGTTTGGGGAGGAAGGATGAGGCGCAGCTAAGATAGCCTCTCCACGTGGTTCAGGAATTCCGTCATATACGCGAGCCCTCATCCTCCCATCCTGGGACATCGGGCCAGAGCCCGTCGAAGAGGCATTCCCACGGGGATTGTCCAGGTCTTCGGCGATTCTACCTTGTCCCATAAGGGCCACAGTGGTAGCTCCGTGCTTCGCGTATTTGTAATCCATTGAGAGTAGTAGACGGCCAATGTCGCTGGCCATCGCCGCCGCGCCTCTTTACGCCGAGGAAAGCGCCCGTCCATGCAAATAGCATCGGCGGTATCTGCAACACACACTACACGCATTTCCGCCGGTGTCACTGGACGCAGCCGCGTCGCTTCGTGCCCTTCGGCGCCCGCCAGCACCCCCCAGCGTCGCCAGAACCTGCCTCACGCACTACACACACTCTCCATCGCATCGCCAACGCCTCTACTCTCATGCCTTATGGACTTTCAGCTGCTCCTAACAATACACATCATGAGGTACGGGTGTCCCCGAGTGGAGCCAGATCGGACGGCGTGCCGCTGAAACTCCTTCCCCCACGTGGGTATAGAAGGCGCGAACCTAGCGGTACCTATAGGGTCTTACAGACAAGTATAGTAATCCCAGCCGAAGCTGCTCAGTTAGAAATGCAACGGTGGAGGGTGTGAATGCATGGGGCAAGGCACGGCAACGCAGCAAGGCACTGGCAAGGCATTGGGACCGACTGAAGCCCCTCTCCAACGTGCGCTCATCATGTGTTCCAGTTAGGCAACCCCGAAGAAGCGAAGATAGGGAGGAGACAAAACCCAGATAGGATGAAGATAGGATTAACATGAAGCCGAAATGGAGCCGAGTTGGAACAGGTCAACTCAGCCCCATCTCGGCTCAATGTGAATCCTATCTTCAACCCATCTCGGTACTGTTTCCTCCGAATGCTCACCTCAACAAGATCACCAAACCGGAACTGGAAGCCCCCAGGCATTTACTCGGCAGGAAATTCGGCGAAAATGGGCTAACCAGGAAACCAGACCCAACCCAACAGCCAAGAAAAACGAGCCAACCAACAATCCAACAGACAACCCCACAACCTGCCTGGCCGAACCCCTACCGAGTAAATGCCCAGTTGAGAGTTGCGCATATCCCGGTGACCGCCCTCCCCAAGCGGTCACCTTCGTGGGGAGAGGCCCAACCACCTCCTCTTCCCATGAGTGCCATCTTGTGCACCCCTCCAGAATAATAATAATAATAATAATAATAATAATAATAATAATAATAATAATAATAGTGCTTCTCTGTCAATGGCTGATGCAAATCTGCACATGCGCCTCCATCAATAATAATAACAATAATAATAATAATAATAATAATAATAATAATAATAATAATAATAATAATAATAATAATAATAATAATAATAATAATCATAATAGTGTATAGTGTATCTCCTGCCAATTGCTGAGCCAAAAGGCCATGTGCATCCAATCCTCCATTCCATAAGGAAAGTCTCCACACCAATCGGTGGAATAAAGGAAGTGACTGCAAAGAACATTACTCTAGGAGCTTTATACCAATCAGCCCATGGAAAGGACCGATGGCCTATGTACTCCCTAATAATAATAATAAGTCTATTATTATTATTATTATTGTTATTATTATTAACTATTAATTATTATTATTATTATTATTATTATTATTATTATTATTATTATTATTATTATTATTATTATTATTATTATTATTATTATTATTATTGTGGACACCGTGATAGCCCAGTGGTCAAGTTCTACCATCTTGGCCCTGTCGCCAGTTCGATTCCAGTCGGTGCCACCAGTATTTTCATTGAACATACCGCTCCGTCTGGACCAGTATTTTCATTGAACATACCGGTCCGTCTGGAAGTGTTGGAACTGCCCTTGCGGGGGTGTCATTAGAGCTTATCGTCAATTCTTCGTACTCCCCTCACGGGTGAGACGATGGAGGCGCATGTGCAGAAATGCATCAGCCATTGACAGAGAAGCACTATTATTATTGTTATTATTATTATTATTATTATTATTATTATTATTATGGACACCGTGATAGCCCAGTGGTCAAGTTCTACCATCTGGGCCCTGTCGCCAGTTCGATTCCCGTCGGCGCCACCAGTATTTTCATTGTACATACCGATCCGTCTGGACCAGTATTTTCATTGAACATACCGGCCCGTCTGGAAGTGTTGGAACTGCCCTTGCGGGGGTGTCATTAGAGCTTATCGTCAATTCTTCGTACTCCCCTCACGGGTGAGACGATGGAGGCGCATGTGCAGAAATGCATCAGCCATTGACAGAGAAGCACTATTATTATTATTATTATTATTATTATTATTATTATTATTATTATTATTATTATTATTATGGAGGGGTGCACAGTATGGCGCCCCACGGGAAGAGGAGGTGGTTGGGCCTCTTCCCACTGGTTTCGAGGCGAGCTGGGCGGCCGGGAAGGCCGCCATCGCCATATGCACCGTCAAAGTAAATTCGAGTGAGGTTTTTGGCCTGTAGCATTTCCTCAACCCACTCTCTCTCCTGTGCAGATTGGTAGTTTGCCAGAGAGCGAATGTCCTTCTTCAAGCGAGGGTTCACAAAAGCACTGACGGGCACCTTTGGAGGCAAATTGCTCGCTGCAAAACAAGAAAAATTCAAATAAGTATAAAATCAAGTTGCGCGATGAAAATGATAGAAAAAAAAAAGCTGTCTGACCGAGGCGATTAACAAAAAGCTTGATAGGCTTCCCCTTTGGGTCATCGTTGACCCCATGCCACTCCGGCTGAGCGGCGCCCCACGTCTTGACTTCCGCAGTCGGCAGAGCGCCGGGTTCCGTTTTGCGGATGCACCAGGCCCAGGGTCTAGCGTAGTTCTTGAAGTGTTTGTTCATACACGGGCTGTAGAGGGTTTGCCAGTCGTAGTTACAAGTCGGGAGCATAATCACATATCGCTCCCTCTTCGTTTTGAAGGCCAGTAAGAGTTTGAGTAGCGCTTGAGCGAGATTGGTGGTAAGAAAGGTCGTGTTCCACCCTATCTGCCTAACTCTGAAATCCTGGTCATCACCATCGTGCCCGTGCCCCTTGACCATACGATTACTCTGAAACTCACCGTACACGTCGTTGGCCACAACATGACAGCCGAATCCCAGCATCGGCCATGCCACGTTGTCTCTGGCGCCGTCCCAGTACAAGTTCAGTTTCCAGGCAGGCATTGTCTTGGCCTGCCATAGCTCCCAGTGAATCATAGCGGCAAGCATCGTGATGTTACTGTTAACCCCCTTGTCCACTGCCCCCTCCAAATAGGCGAAAATAAAGTGTGTGTCAGTAGTGTGGCACGTTATCATCCCGATGCAAAGGCGGAATACCATTTTGCTTTTGAAATCCTTGGAACGTCGGCGACATGACGGAATCTTCACCGGGGGCTTCATGTCAATCGAAATGACCAACGAATGCTGGTCATGAGGAGCGCCTTTTTTTTCTGCCATGCTTCCAGGCGGACCTTTCTGTGCATCTAAATCATACAATTGATATGAGTATTACGTGATGGAGAGAAGCAATTTACCTTGTGGTGCAGCTGATTGCGCTGGCGCCAATCTTGGGCGTCGGCTGTACTCTTGCAACCCCTGGCATGCTCGGCCGCAAGTTCGGTGCAGGTATCGTCCTTAGAGAAATCCCCCTGCTAAATGTGATAACAAAACAAATAAAGACAGATGTGACGGCCGAAGAAAGCAAATGAGCAACCAAGAATGAAATTAGCACAGAGAAATGGAAATAGATTGTACCTCGCATGAGCGTAACGTGTTTGTAGTCTGTGCGCCATACTTCGTTGATGGTCTTATCGTCAGGCGGCTGTACAGGATTAACTCGCTGAGAACCACCAAACCGCTGACACGCCTCCTTCCCATGTTCTCGAACGTACAGATGAACTCCCGCGTCGGATGCCATTTCCTGAATCTTCCATTTGCCGTCGGTACAGATTTCCGGGTCGATGGAAAAGCGCTCACAAAGCAGAATCGAGACAATGTCGGAAACCTCAGCTTGGGTACTGTTCAGTTTGATGCCAGCACAGCGTCCCCGATAGCATATATTCGCTGCCACATTTCTTTACAAACCTCCTCAGTCTGAAAGAAGTACTGGACAGAGCCGGAGGGAGTCGACATAGCTTCCAATTGGCTATGAACCCAGGTATAGAGCTCTTGTAAGGAAATAGAGCATGTCTTTGCTCTCGCCTCCATCACATCACGTGTGTCAACGAAAGAATAACATTTCCATTTCGCACAACACTGATTGAACAATGTGCTCGAGCTCGCCATACGTCGTACCCAAATATTTCGCAAAAGCAGAAGGCCGCTGCAATGGGGCCTCGCGCTGATTTCGGGTTTCATGCTGTATGGTCGAAGTGACTCCGCTCTCGGCCGTACAACACGCGGAATAGTCAGCTTCATGCTGACGTACGTACAAAGGCAGGTGTGATTCCTTGACTTCATCAACGTTGTAGGCGGGGCGGAAAGGCATCAGTGCGCCAGTCGAACTCCGCTCAGAACGACCATACGTATTGCTGGCATCTTCTTCCCACTCCGCCATGATTCCTTCAATTCCCTGAAGTAATGGATCATGCGATGTAAGAATCAGAAATTGAAAGCGAGAATGAAATGTATGAGAGTATAGCTTTTGAATTAGTGACCTCGGGAGTTCCTGTGGGGGCAAACAGCCTCGTATGCGTGTGACCCTCGTCCGAGTGAACTGAGCTGGAATCCCAGTCCGGGGCGGACGAATCTGAGCCCGGGGTGGGCAAAACCGTGCGCATATCAGTAGCCTGTAATTTTAAAGTTTTTTATGAATATGTGTCAGAGAGAGAGACAGAGCAGAGAGAGAGACACAGAGGAGAGAGAGAGAGAAATAGAGAGGAGAGAGAGAGAGGGAGGGAGAGAGAGAAGTTAAAAAGAAAGGAAAAAAAGAAAACAAAAAGTGGAGCCCGGTCCAATGGGGAGTAGAAGAATCACTATGCCTACCCCCCGCTGGGCCGGGGACCAGTAACTGTTGTAGCGCCCGAGAGAGAGAGAGGGGGGGGGGGCGGGGGAGTCAGAGAGAGAGAGAGAGAGAGGGAGCGAGAGAGAGAAGTAGCAGCTACCCTTTCTCTCTTCACAACTTCATTTTATGCAAACACAGCAGACTGCCCGTCTCCGAACGCGATGGTGCTCGACCATTCTCCCCGATCATATGGAGTGATCTTGACAACAATAATAGCAAACAAAAAAATTGTTAGATTGACACGGGCGCAAGAATTATTCTGACCGTTGAACTAGATGCGCGTTCAAGAATAACAGTTGTATCAGATGACTGCTGCTTCAAGCTGTTGCTAGAGTCGTCAGGAACTGCAAGCTCATCGCGGAGACTCTCCGAAAGTTTGACCTTTCGGTCGTCACTCATCGAAACTGACCTTGTCAGCGGCGGAATGCTGGCAGACAAGCTTTGGATGAGTGCTTCCTTCTTGGAATACGACAGCGAAACTGACTTCGGAGGATCACTGTTTTATTCATCAGCGAATATATTCAGTCATCGTCTTTCACGGTTATGCAGCCTTGATTGCTAACGACCTCATGAGCAAGACACAGACCCCCAAACTACTCAACCATTGGAAGCGTACCCACTCTCAAACCAAATGAACGACTTTACCAGGAATGGAAATTTCAGTTCCAATCCTTCACCTACGGAGATAGCGCAGAATTGGGAGACATGGTAGCCTCCGTGTTTGAGGAACCGGACAAAGCCATAGCCAGATTCCCCTACGACCCTACCGAAATCCGTATTGCAGAAGACTGGTCAGAGTCTTCAGATGATGAGCAAGAAACACAACCCCCAAAAGAGAGCGAAAAGGACAAGCCTAAACAGCAAGGCAAAACCGCCAGTGCTCAGAAAGGTAGTACCTCAGCACTCTCGAAAACAGAAGACGAACTGGAAGAAGAGAGAAAGGCCAGACGAGCACAGACATCCAAGAGAGCCCATTCCAGAAAAAAGAAGACAAACAAACAATATACACAACGAATGCGTAGGTTGGGACTTTACGTCTCTGTAGCTTTCAAAGCACCAGTCCTAGTGACAATGTGCATGGGAGTGGAAGACAGAAGCCCCATTGGCATGTTAGTCTTAGTGGAAAAAAGGTATGGAGGCAAATGATATGATCATAAGATGGCAAAATGACATTGTCGCTACCCCTAAGGGAGACATTGCCTACTGGCTAGACGAAAACAATCTTAAGGAACTCCAAATACAGAGAGATTATGGTGGCAAAATCCCTAACGAGTTTTCACCGCACAGCTCTTGTATAAACTCTCCTTCCACCCGGCTTTTGGAGGGCTAGATGCCCTGATGATGCAGTTCGAAAACAAGGGGATTACTGCTCACTCTGAAGTAGAAGACATGCTCAGAATGATCTGTATTAAGTACAAACTGAAACAGAGAACTCAGAAAAAGTTCTATGGAGCAGGCAAAACCCCCGACAAAACAAACGGACAACGCAAGAACACCGAAAGATCATTCGTGTCTGAACAGTCAGACAGCGAAACAAGACGTTGCTTCAACTGCAACGGAACGGGTCATTTAGCGTTTGAGTGCAAGGACACCTGCACTAAGAATAGCTGCAAGAAAGGCAAAGGTAAACACTCCCGTAAGGATTGCCCTCTTGACAAGAAACGTAGGCAGACAGGAACAAAACCCTCTAAGAAATCCCCGAGATCCACTGTCGCTGTCGCAGAGCAAACCTCTGACGAACAGGACGAGGAGCAAGGAGAAGAAAAGCATGAAAAGGAAGAACAGGATGACGCAGAACACGAGGATGATTCTCCCTCTGTGTTCGTTGTCATGGGTGGAAGCTTAGACCCCGAAGAGGAAGAGAAGCCTAATGCTAGACGACGATCAGCTAGACAGAGCAGCACTCAGCAAGTCCGCACACAACAAGTCAACACTAGTCAACAGACTAGCAGTCAGCAGAACAGCAGACAGCAAAACAATAGTCGACAGACAAGCAGCAGCAGTCAACAGACTAGCAGTCAGCAGAACAGCAGACAGCAAAACAATAATCGACAGACAAGCAGCAGCAGTCAGCAGACTAGCAGTCAGCAGAACAGCAGACAGCAAGACAATAGTCGACAGACAAGCAGCAGCAGTCAACAGACTAGCAGTCAGCAGAACAGCAGACAGCAAGACAATAGTCGACAGACAAGCAGCAGCAGTCAGCAAACTAGCAGTCAGCAGGACAGCAGTCAACAGGTCAGTAACCGACAAACTAGCCCTCAACTGACAAGCAGTCAACAGACTAGCAATAGACGGCAGAGCAGCACGACAGCAAGCTCGTAGACAAAAGCAACAGCAGGCAGAGATGGAGAGAAAGAGTGAAAGAGCACAGTCGCAAACCGTTACCCTCTCATCTAAGAAACAACAGAAAACGAGGATGGAGAGTAAGGGTGAAAGAGCACAGGCACAACCCACTTCCCTCTCATCCACAGTCACACATTCACAGAAGATGGAGAGAAAGAGTGAAAGAGCACAGTCACCACCCTCCACCCTCTCATCCACAGACACACAGTCACAGACTGAACGCATGGGAAGATGTGAGCCACCACCACACCCTATCTACGCAAATCTCAAGCCTGGTTACTCTCTCACACCCAAACAGAGAACACTGGTTTATGAGCAGCTTGGTAAGAACGGGCACCCTAGGTGTCAAAGTAGGAACACAAAAGGAGAACAGTGTGGGATTTCTCGCAACCCCAAATTTTACGGTTCCCCTCATCTCATGGCGAAACGGTTTGCATATGGTTCGTTTTGCGGCTATCATGCCGAACAAGACCCCTTATTTCCCTTCGTAGACCTAGCAAGACCGGCAGCAGAAAGACCTAGTAAGAATAGCAAGTTCCCAGACGAAGCAGGACTGATAGCTGTAGCCGAACAGTACCTAGAGTTGTACGGCAACATTCAGGGTTACAATCAGCTTAACCAAGAGTGGTGTTATTACCCCGCAGTGAATGCGCACGAGTTTCAGGTACAGCCGTCACGCAAACTCAACCACCTGACGAAACAGTATGCGGAAAAAACGGGCCGGATCCAATAGGTTGTGTACGGTAGTGGACAGAATAGCTTAGCTGGTAGAGCAGTAGAGCATGGTAGACAACCCCACCCACTGCATCCAACACCTGAAAGGCCAATACCAGAAAGTCCAATACCCGAAGCATCCACACCCGAAACTGTCATGTATGTTGAGGAACACTTCGAAAACACAACACCAGAACAGGCAACCCCTCGCACCCCAGAAGGTAGATACCTTACTAGTCACGCATTCAGGCGGCAGGTCTAGTAGTGGTAAATGATCAGGCTAGGCCTAATCCTAATGCCCATAAACTTCTACACCCTCGCACACTTAGCAGAAGTCATGACGCAAGGTTGTCAATGGACCTCAGACAGACAGGTAGTGTGGACAGCAGACGACCAGCCAGACGATTTCCTCACAGACGTGATGAAAGCGATAGAGGCAGTTTACGTACTGCACAAAGTGAGAAGAACTAGCCCCTACAGCGTCGAAAAAGATCCAATTGTCACTAATTCCACTACACAAGAAAGAGTAGGATTGCCACAAGCACCCCCTCCTTCCAACACAACTACTGAACGCCAACTATTCCCTTCTACACGCCACGAAGAAGAGGAAGAGATAGATGAAATAGAGAAGGAAGAAAAGTCAGAGGAAGAAGAAGATGATGAGATGTACGAGTTCAACAGCGACGACGAACGAAACTCAGACGAAATTCGACTTAGGGACGCACTCGCAGCTTATTCGTCAGAAGAGATAGAAGAAGAGGAAGAGCAAGAGGAAGAAGAAGAACAGGACGAAGAAGAAAACGAAGAGGATGACACAGCAACAGTGACTCACAAGACAGAGAAAGACGTGAGTACAGTAGCGCGAGACAGGGCGATGGTATTGATCAACGCGAAAGACAGACCAAACCCGACCCACACATACCAGGATAGTGGAGCCTCACAATACATCTGTCGAGATTATCATTTAATGACGAACATGACGAAAGTAAGACCCGTGAACTTCAAAACTGGAAACGGTGAGAGAAAGATAGAGAAGGCAGGTATGATGCAACTAGCTAGAGTAGATGGTAATGCCAAACCCCATGTTATAGCAAAAGCAGCGTACTATGACCCCTCTATGCCTATCAACATTGCACCCACTGGACCCATTGATCATTTTCATCACAGAGCTGTGGTACACCAAAATGGTCAGATGTTTATCCTTAAGAATCCTATAAAGGTAGACCCCAGGGATATACTAGTCAGGGGGAGATTGACAAAATCTCTATTGTATAGATGGGACACGAAGAAGGACAAACCGCTTCGCATCAATCAGCGGTATGTTCCCTCAGGAGCACCCAAGAGCGAATCCATGTTGGGGTAATTGGGGAGGGAAGCCCCATATCAGTCAAAGATAGCGATAGATTCAAGCTAGGCAAGAATAGAGATAGTGATAGGACCAACAACGCAATCTTGTTTGTTACGTACCCCGCTAGCACTGAGAAACGGAAGCCAATAGAAATAGATATCCTTCATGCTAGTATAGGACATTTCGGTTTCGGAAAAGCCACTGCTTTCGCAGATGCGACTGGCTATAGAACAGTCGGACCTAGAAGAACTTTGGAAAGCGCAAAGGAAGAGTGTGCCACATGCGAACCATGCATGATCGGCAAAGCTAAGGTTCTTCCTAGATTTGCGGTTAATCACATTCGCAGAGCCAATAGGTCGGAGAGATATTACACTTAGATACGCAAGGACCCTGGCGTGTAATGTCAGGACAGGCAAAAGATATAAATTTTTCCGTGACTGATGATTATTGCAGTTACACGTTAGATTTCTATATTGCCCATAAGAATGAGTTTATTACTTGTCTCAAGAAGGCCATCAGCTTCTTTGAAACACAATCAAGTAATAAAGTCAAGGAAATACGCTGTGATCAGGAGTTCACTGCCCCCGCAGAGGTGCGCAGGGAATACTTGGCAAGATGCAGCTACAGGAGATAAATATAGCAATCCGGTAGCGGAAAGAATGAACCAAACGACAGGAGGACCGCACGCGCTATGCGCATTCATGCTGGATTCCGAACCCAATTTTTGGGACGAAATGGAACATACAGCATCCACACTTTGGAACATCCTCCCGGCAACCACTGGTTCCCGTAAGGGTATGTCCCCATACGAACAGCTTTTCGGTAGAAAGCCCCCAATGCATCAGTTAAAACCTATCGGTAGCAGAGGAGTAATGCACATAGGTAAGACAGACGGCAAGGGAGCTATGCCCGGCAAAGTAGTTACGTTAGTAGGATACGACATACATAGAGAATTGTATCGTGTATGGGATGGCAAGCGAGTAATAGCTGGCGTTCGTAATGCTAGATTTAACCCGCGCAAAATAGGACCACTGTCAGACGCGACCGCCCAGATAGATTGGAGTGATGAATCTGAGGGGGGGCGAGAAGGCACAATCACCACAGATCGACCTTCACCAATCCAAGCCATTCTAGACGATGAAGATGAGGATCAACAACCACACTTCAAAGAAACGACACACGAGCATACGACAATCCAACCACTTGAGAGAGCGATGAGACCAGATTCACCAACTCACGAGCAAGGATTACAGGAAGAGCAGAAATCAGACCAGCAAGACGAGATCAGTATTGAACAAAGCTTAGCTGACGATCAGGACACAAACCTTAGTACAGGACCGATGCCCTCATCTGATTTCACTGCCCCAGAAGAGCCTCATACCGATCCAAACCGGTACATTGAGAAGAAGCCCACGCCAAAAGGACTAACTTGGGAGCAAAGCAACAGTGTTAGCTCAGCCAATATAGTCACAGGCAAGAGAGAGAGGAAGCGAACTGACTTAAGTTCTACATCCACGCATCATGTTACGCTCATGAATGATGTATTGAATGATATGGATGATTGCATCTCTCATGATGAAGCAACCGAGTGGTTATCTTATATTCATCTACCCACAGACTTAGTTGAAGAAGGAATGACACTGAAAGACTTGCAAAAAGGAATCGATAATGAACTGAAGGCGTTAAGGAAGTTCAAAACCTATGAATGGGTGACTGCCGATGAAGTTAGGAAGGCAGGAGTCAAACCCGTAGGTTTACTTTGGGTTCATAAAGTTAAGACTGACGAAGCGGGCGTAAAATTCGTTAAGTCACGACTCTCTTTACGGGGAGATCAACTTGAGCCAGGCATCAGTTATAACCCCGAACAGCTTTACGTTCCATGTGCCAACAATAGATCAGTCTTACTGTTATTCAAACTATCAGTAAGCTTTGGCAACAAAATATATGCCGTAGACTTCAAGAACGCATACCTCAATGCACTCATGAAAGACCCGGTGTATGCTCGCGCCCCACCCGGTGTAACCGAGAAAGGACGCGAAGGGATGTTACTTAAGATCACTAAAGCTTTATACGGAGCCCCACAGGCAGGCAAAATGTGGTACGATCTATTCGCAGAACTTTTACGAGAGCTTGGTTTTGAGCCTCTTAAGGCAGACCCTTGCATGTTTATTCAAAAGGGAGTACACGTTAGTAAAGCCATAATAGGTGTCTTTCACGTAGACGACCTTATATTCATCGCCCCCAGCGAGAAAGCTTATAGCTACTTTTGCAATAGCCTCGAGAAGCGATTCCCGATCAAAAGGCTAGGCGTAGCTAGGGAGTTCAAAGGCATGGAGATCGAACAAAAGGACGGAGATAATTGTGCACCAGTGCACCTACGCGAAGGAGGTAGTCAAGTTTTTTGGTTACGCTGATTCTAAGCCAAGCGCTACCCCGGGCACAAAAATCGATCCTGCCCCGATGCACAGTTCAGCCAAGCTCAGACAATTTTCAATTCCCCAGATAGTCGGTAGTCTCCTATTTCTAGCAAAGATGACAAGACCGGACATCGATGAAGCTGTAAACGCCGCGAGCGTTATGCAGACAATCGACGCGGGAGTTGCTTACGCGCGATTAGGCAAATGCATCCGCTACTTGAAGAATTTACGGGGTTTGCGATTCAAATCGGGCACAAGATCCGGGTTGGTTGAACAAATTTCCGTTTATCCGGATGCCGCGCACAAAGCGTGTCTCAAGACGGGTAAGTCGCGAACCGGCTACGTAAGACTCGTCGGCGGCAGCCCAGTAGCTTGGTTGTCGAAGCGACAAACCAAAGTAGCTCTTTCTTCCAATGACGCCGAAATCATCGCTGCTAATGAAGCGCTTCGCGAGATGATGGCAGTCAAAAACATTCTCACAGAGATAGGCTTAGCACAGAATAATCCCGTTGATGTGTTCGAAGATAATGCACAAACAATCTTAGCAGCACAGCGAGGTTTAGCGGGACCGCGAACTAAGCATCTTCTCGTAGAAGAACACTATTTGCATGAACTGGAAACTCTCGGAATCGTAAAATTTCGCAAGGTAAGTACAGATGAGCAAATCGGTGATGTTTTAACTAAGCACCTTTCTAAAGAACAGACAGATTATCTTTTGGATAAATTCACGATTAAGATGGAATAAACATCGGTAATATTGTCACTTGCAAATTTTTCGTGATCAACGAATACGTTAATTTTCGTAACTGCAATTTACGCAAATTTTCGCATACGCATGTATCGTACTCAGGTGTAAGAAGGCCCGAGCTGACTCTGAGAAGCGCACGAGCTATGCAACGAGTTCGTTGGCTGAGATAGGAGCTTGTAGAACAGTTACAGTCATTCAGTCCATATTATAATTAGTCACAGTCATTAGTTGTGCTTCCAACCATAATCATTGCTAGTGACGTGGCATAATTCTAGAGTAAAACGGAAAGTGATTGTATTCCCAGTAAAGTTCAATTCCAGTAACAAGCAAGAAGTCGTGGGATTATTTTAGTGTCATTTACTGACATCCGGAACTCAATCTGCCGGAATTCCTCAGAAGGAATAGTCCGTTAATTGCGTTTAATCAGACTTGCTTTTAGTTGTGTGTATTTCGGATTTACGTCCGGAGCACTCCTCTCAGTTCGGATCACGGTTTTATTCATCAGCGAATATATTCAATCATCGTCTTTCACGCCTCTTTCTTCTTCTGCTTCTTCTTCTTCTCAGCCTTCTTCTTCTTCTTCTTCTTCGAAGAGGAAGAAGAAGGGAGGAAGGGGAAACAAGCAGAAGAAGAAACAGAAGCGTGTAGATGATGATGACGACGAGTGGATTCCTCGTACGGCTCCGCGTCTGGGCGGTGGATCGTAAGCTGGTAAATATTAATACATTTTAAAAAATTTGTTTTCTGCTTCAACAAGTTCGTAGACATGCTGAATAAGCTGCCGATAATATTATTTTATTAATACAGCAAGTGGTGTGTGAGTATGTATAACAACTACATGCATTATTTCTAATCATGTGTGAGGTTTTTTCTGAACTAGTCAAGTTCAGTGCACTATGAAAATCATGTTTCAAAACCGGCTTTCTGCTTCAACAAGTTCGTAGACATGCTGAATAAGCTGCCAGTAATATTATTTTATTAATACAGCAAGTGGTGTGTGAGTATGTATAACAACTACATGCATTATTTCTAATCATGTGTGAGATTTTTTCTGAAATAGTCTGCACTATGAAAATCATGTTTCAAAACCGGTTTTCTGCTTCAACAAGTTAGTAGACATGCTGAATAAGCTGCTGGTAATATTATTTTATTAATATAACAAGTGGTGAGTGAGTGTACAACAACTACATGCATTATTTCTAATCATGTGTGGATTTTTTCTAAAGTAGTCAAGTTCACTACTAACGTCCACCCAGACGTAATTATGAATTATGTCATGTCCAAAGCAAGAAAATGCTGAATTATGTCATGTCCAAGGATACAACAACCTTAGCGGACAGGAAACGACATACAAAACTACGGGTGTTAGCAAAACGAAAATGATTGTACTGCTGTCGTTGGAAATGGGCACCCAAGGTTTGCTGCACAGTAAAGGGCACTTTGTTTGTTTTTGGATTGAAACCTGGAAAGCAGTAGATAATGTCTTCGACCTCCACCCAGATTTCCTCCCCCTTTCTTGTCCAGGTGGTATCCAGTTTCCATATCTTATCTTTGAGCTTTATGTTTACCCTCTTTGTTGGGAAATGCTTTTTCTGTAAACTCTCCTGCATTGTGAGGACCGCTGGGTCCGGCCAAGATAGTAGTTTGTGGGCTGGGACTTCTCCAACCCAGCGACTATTTTATTTATCCACCGCTGGTCCGCATCGTCCCCCAGCTCAGCAAAGTACAAGTGGTTGCCATCCTGTATAGCAATAGTCCAGGATGGATGCTCCTTCAATTCCGGCAGAGAAGGCTTGGCGATATCATCGCCTCTGGGGGGCCGGGCACTGGGAACGAACCTTTTTCCTCCTCCTCTACCGTACATAAAGCAAACTGCACCGACTCTAGTATTACTTTGGTAAGCCTACCATGGGCTGCGGGGACATGCTGTGTAAAAAAATATGTTGGAACATGCATGCCCTGGCCAGTGGCCCGCTTGCACTTCTCCAACTAATTTTGTACCCTTGTCTTTCAAAGTGCCATTCCTGGTGAAAAAAGAAGCAAACCATTGCTTGCTGATGGTGGTTGGAAAGGGGGATATAACTCTCGTCTTCGAACCAGCACCACCGTCGTCACCATAGACAAACGGAGCTTGCAGAAGGCGGCGAACAGTGAAGGATAACAAATCCTCCGGAGTGCCGTCCTGCTCGAAGAGATTGGCCTATGTATGTATGAATGTATGTGTATGTATGTATGAGAGAGAGAGAGAGGGGGGGGGGGCGGGGGGGGGGGGGGGAGGGACAGTGTGTGTGTGAGAGAGAGAGAGAGATTATTATTATTATTATTATTATTATTATTATTATTATTATTATTATTACTGGATGCACATGGCCTTTTGGCTCAGCAATTGGCAGGAGATACACTATTATTATTATTATTATTATTATTATTATTATTAGGGAGTACATAGGCCATCGGTCCTTTCCATGGGCTGATTGGTATAAAGCTCCTAGAGTAATGTTCTATGCCGTCACTTCCTTTATTCCACCGATTGGTGTGGAGACTTTCCTTATGGAATGGAGGACTGGATGCACATGGCCTTTTGGCTCAGCAATTGGCAGGAGATACACTATTATTATTATTATTATTATTATTATTATTATTATTATTATTATTATTATTATTATTATTATTATGGACACCGTGATAGCCCAGTGGTCAAGTTCTACCATCTGGGCCCTGTCGCCAGTTCGATTCCCGTCGGTGCCACCAGTATTTTCATTGAACATACCGGTCTATTTCTGGACCAGTATTTTCATTGAACATACCGGCCCGTCTGGAAGTGTTGGAACTGCCCTTGCGGGGGTGTCATTAGAGCCTATCGTCAATTCTTCGTACTCCCCTCACGGGTGAGACGATGGAGGCGCATGTGCAGAAATGCATCAGCCATTGACAGAGAAGCACTATTATTATTATTATTATTATTATTATTATTATTATTATTATTATTATTATTATTATTATTATTGGACACCGTGATAGCCCAGTGGTCAAGTTCTACCATCTGGGCCCTGTCGCCAGTTCGATTCCCGTCGGTGCCACCAGTATTTTCATTGAACATACCGGTCCGTCTGGACCAGTATTTTCATTGAACATACCGGCCCGTCTGGAAGTGTTGGAACTGCCCTTGCGGGGGTGTCATTAGAGCTTATCGTCAATTCTTCGTACTCCCCTCACGGGTGAGACGATGGAGGCGCATGTGCAGAAATGCATCAGCCATTGACAGAGAAGCACTATTATTATTATTATTATTATTATTATTATTATTAGTGGCACCGCGATAGCCCAGTGGTTAAGGTCTACCATCTGGGACCTGTCGCCACTTCGATTCCCGTCGGTGCCAGTATTTTCAAAGGATATTTTCTTTGAAAGTATTGGTCTGTCTGGAAGGCTTGGAGCTGCCTTGCGGGGGTGTCAGTAGAGCCTATCGTCAAATCTTCGTACTCCTCTCGCGGGTGAGACCATGGAGGCACATGTGCAGAAATGCATTCGCCATTGACTGAGAAGCACTATTATTAGTATTATTTTTTATCATTATTATTGTTGTTGTTGTTGTTGTTGTAGAGAGAGAGAGAGAGATTATTATTATTATTATTATTATTATTATTATTATTGGACACCGTGATAGCCCAGTGGTCAAGTTCTACCATCTGGGCCCTGTCGCCAGTTCGATTCCCGTCGGTGCCACCAGTATTTTCATTGAACATACCGGTCCGTCTGGACCAGTATTTTCATTGAACATACCGGTCCGTCTGGAAGTGTTGGAACTGCCCTTGCGGGGGTGTCATTAGAGCCTATCGTCAATTCTTTGTACTCCCCTCACGGGTGAGACGATGGAGGCGCATGTGCAGAAATGCATCAGCCATTGACAGAGAAGCACTATTATTATTATTATTATTATTATTATTATTATTATTATTATTATTATTATTATTATTATTATTATTATTATTATTATTATTATTATTATTATTATTATTCGGTCCGTCTGGAAGTGTTGGAACTGTCCTTGCGGGGGTGTCATAGAGCCTATCGTCAATTCTTCGTACTCCCCTCACGGGTGAGACGATGGAGGCGCATGTGCAGATTTGCATCAGCCATTGACAGAGAAGCACTATTATTATTATTATTATTATTATTATTATTATTATTTATAATAGGACATCGTAATAGCCCAGTGGTCAAGTCCTACCATCTGGGCCCTGTCGCCAGTTCGATTCCCGTCGGTGCCACCAGTATTTTCATTGATCATATCGGTCCGTCTGGAAGTGTTGGAACTGCCCTTGCGGGGGTGTCATTAGAGCCTATCGTCAATTCTTCGTACTCCCCTCACGGGTGAGACGATGGAGGCGCATGTGCAGAAATGCATCAGCCATTGACAGAGAAGCACTATTATTTATAATTATTATTATTTATAATTATTATTATTTATAATTATTATTATTTATAATTATTATTATTTATAATTATTATTATTTATAATTATTATTATTATTGTTGTTGTTGTTGTGACCTCTTCAGCCTTCACTATTTTTCTTTGCTTGGGCTCAGTAGACTCACTCTTCTTCTCTTCTGGCTGCAACGGAGCAGGAGGATTTCTAGCCCGTTTCCTAACTTCGCCTATCCCCGGTGCTTCAATGTCTAGGTTTTTTATCTCCCAAACCTCGTTTAGCAATTGCTCCTTCCATGTAGTTTTGTATTTGCCCTAATATGCAAAAAGATATGAGCAAGAGCAAGAGAAACACACTTTTGTTCCTCACCGTGGTGGGGTCTTTGCTCGGTTCTGCTTGGGGAACTTGTGATCAGGGCGATGCACAGAGAGCCAGCATTCCAGCTGTGGGAGGGACCAACTGCGCCAATCCTTTTCTATGTTCGCTTTTGGCCTGAGGATCTCACTTCCCTCCGCAACAGGAGGCGACTCTGCATCCCAAACCCCCTCAACCTCCCTTTCGCTCATGTCGTTTGGCAAGCGGATCCACGCTGTTTCCAATAAAAAGAGGGGTGGGCCGAGTGTTTCTGGCGGTGAAAGTGCCACCGTTCACCAAGTCTTTCAGGACTCTTTTTACCACTTGTTTGCTGCAACTTTGAAACCGTTTGCAGTCAAATCTATATATTTTTTATGATTCCTTCATGAAACATTAATAAGGATACTTTGAGAGACTCGCCATCGGGAACATTTACCGATCCCTTTCAGGATCACTCCTGGCTACTCTAGCAAGACTGTCTCGCAGTAAGGAAACGCACTTTAATAACTCGTATAAGTAAGAGAACTGAACTAACCGCGGGAGAATCTGCCACGTCACACAGAAGCTGCCACGTCACAAAACTGACTAACTTAGATGACCAAGTTACGTAGTTATAATTATGACTGGTAAATGATGTATTAAGTCCGAGGCTTACAGTTAACATTGGCATTATTGACTGTCCGTCCATTGACAAATCAACTATCCACGTAACGGTGATTAAAATTGAAATAGCTATGACCAACGCTCCCCCTTAGTTATTGTCAATGCTATAACTATCCGTCATAATTGTCTTATTGTTCTTAAGCAAATGAAAAATTTGCAAGCGCTTCCCGTAAGGGGTATCAGAAGTCTAGAAAAATTATATATATAAATATAGTAGAGGTGTGTGAAAAAAAGTGAAAAGAAAGTAAGCGATCAGTTCTTTGCGTTGAAGGTAAGTTGTCCGATCTCCGCTGCCACCGGTCGCCGAAAATGTCTGGTGGGGGTCGCCACCCGCCACCCGAGTCCCGGCAAGCCTCCGAAGGCCCGACACCAACGGCCTCGATCCTACGATCCGATCGCCACGGGCGCCCAGATCAACACCTATAGGAGAGGACACACTCGCACAAAAGAAAATACAAAGAAAAAACAAAACACAAAACATCGGTGAAACACCTGCAATCATTCCGGGGATTCCGGAATGATGACCGTGAATTTGTTCAATAGATACATGAACTGATCACGAGGTAATGGTTTGGTGAGTAGATCACCGATTTGTTTCTTAGTACTGACTTTAATAAACTTTATCTCACCATCTCTCTATGAATGATGTATGAAATGTAGTTCGAGAGGTATATGTTTGGTGCGTGGTCCGGCTAATCCCCGTTCGCCTGCGAGAACTGTTTCGGTATTATCCTCAAATAATTCAACCGGACCTTTTTGCGGAATTCCGAGTTCCTGTCTAACATGACCTACAGCTAGACCCTCTCTAATGCATTCTGCTGCTGCAAATATTTCAGCATCATTCGAACTAAGGGCTATCCTACTCTGTCTCTTAGAAAGCTAACCTATAGGATCCGCTCCCCATAGAATTACGTATCCCGTACGTGACTTTCCGGTCTTATTGCAAACCTTATGGGCCGCATCAGGCCATAACGTGACTTTTGGATAGGATTGACCCTCTTGCGAGGATTTAGGCCGGTGAAATGCTAAACCGCGAAATGAGCAAATTAAATACCGCAATATCCTTCCTAACATTGCATAAGTGACTCCTTATATATGGTCTGCGTAACACTAGCTGCATTGAGCGCCTGTTCTATATCCGGCCTAGTCATCTTAGCTAAATAAAGAAGACTACCAACTATGCTAGCTATAGCGAACTTACGCAACGCTGCATCATCGGACATAGCTAAGGGCAACTGATCTAGTGCAGGGGTGCTTACGGGGAGGGACTTACCATACCCAAACTCCCTTAACACCTGTAACTGGTACTTACGTTGATGAAGACAATTCGTCCTCCTTCCTGTACTATTTCAATCCCTTTGAACTCCCTTGCAACTCCTAGCCGTTTTAGGGGGAAATGCTTCTCCAGAGCACTTGCAAAATCTTCATACGCGTTCATGCTAGGCGCCGTAAAGATTAAGTCATCTACATGAAAAATCCCCACTATGGCTTCTCTTATGGGCTTGTCATTCTCAACAAACATACAGAGGTCTGAGTCTAAAAGCCTAAAACCAAGCTCCTTTAACTTCGGGGCTATTATCTCATACCATCTACGGCCTGCTTGCGGCGCGCCATACAAAGCACCATCAATACGCAAAATCATCCCCTCATGCCCCTCTCTGTCTAACCCATCAGGAGCATATGCAAACACAGGGTCATGCATTCGCGCATTTAGGTAGGCATTCTTAAAATCAACACCATACAGCTTATGGCCATGCTAAGCAGCAAGCTTTGCAAGCATTAGCAGTGAGCGATGCGAAGCACAAGGAACAAACAACTGGTCAGGGTTAAAACTAACTCCTGGCTCTAACATGTCTCCCCTCAAAGCTAGTCTAGACTTAACAAACTTCCTATTGTTCTCGTCTATCTTCACTTTATGAACCCATGTGAGCCTAACTATCTTGCTAACTCCAGCCTTTTTGGCTTCACTATAGTTAACCCAAGTGTATGTCTTAACGTCTTTAAGAGACTGTATCTCCTTCTTCATGCCTTCTTGCAAATCTTTCGCTGTCATACCCTGCTCTGCTATCTCTTTCGGCACACGAATGTTAAGATAAAGCAAAAGCTCATTCGGCTCATTCATGCATCTTTCATGACATAACATAGCACTCTCCAACTCTCTGGCAGGCAATACGGACTCCCCCTCACTTACAACAGAGGTGATGTTCAAAGGTACTAGTACCTTTTGCCACTTTTTGCCACAGGCAATTTCATAAATATAAGAGGCAAATTCCTGCATGTTTTGTTGATAAAACAAGCAGATCTATGATTAAAAAGCATTATTTATTAATAAATTCAACATTTCAAGTTAGTTTTGAACTTGCAGAGTGACAAAATCAAGCAAAAATGTGGCAAAAATACTTGCCACTTTTTGCTAAGTTATTTGCCTATTTTTGCTTCTTTTTTGCTTGATTTTTTATCTAATATGAATGAAAATAATCAGATTTAATGATAAATTAATTTTACTTTATGATCCACCACCCGGCTGACATGAAATAAGTGGCATGCGGTGTCACTAGTACATTAAAAAGTGGATGTGTAAAAATTTCTAAGTCAATGATACGCACTAGTCTAGGCAAGCGTTCCTGGCAGAACTGTGTGCGGAACAGTTTAATTCGATCGTGCTGAATCTAAATATATAATTTTTAAATTAAGTCTGAAGCTATCCTATTTGTATGTATAAGAAATACACACTTCAAGTTGCCATCTGCCAATATATAAATTTTTCGAAGTCCGTGTAACTCATACTTTCAAAGTGCGATCAATTCAGCCAGAAATGAAGCAATATTAATGAATAATAGTAATTTAATTACTCAACATCTGCAACGTTAAGGGGAGACCAGCCCCAGTCTTCACTAGAAGCATCAGATAGGTCCGACCTTATACCTTCCTTCCTCTCAAACTCTTCTTCTCCGTCAATACCATAAACACGATGAAAAGTGCGGGCAACACGTTGCCGCGCAGCTGAATGTGGTCGATTTGGTTCGCTAGGCAGTATCGGCTCATCCTCAGAGGAGCTAGAAGTATCCTCCCGTAACTCGACTTTTTGGTCGACAGCCACTCTTCTCCCCTTTCGACCACGTCCCACACCCCCCCCCCACTTGCTTTTTCATCCCCAACGCGCTCCCTGTTCTGATCCGCAAATTCAGACAAAACGCGCTGAATGAGAATGTGCTTCGAACCAGAGCGCTGCCGGCCGTTTTCCGCCAACCACGACTTCAGCTCCTTGACTGTAGCTTTCTTCAATCCTTGCTCTGTGGGATTCTCACTCAAGAGTGCGTCGATCTTGAGGTGCGGTGAGGGAAATCGGTCAGGGTTGTCAAAATCGCGCAGCTTGCGCTCCTCCTCAGAAAGCAGACGGGCGCCACGCCAAGGGGGATGCTCTGGTTGCTTGCCCTCATTGACAAAGCTCGTCCTCTCCACTGACAGTCGCTCCTCCTCCGTCAACATGGACGCGGCCTCCTGCGCGGCTGTTCTATCCTCAGGGACGGCCCACAAATCCTGTGGCAGATCGTTGATCACCCGCAGATTGACGTTCCACGACTGCCCCGCCTTGTCTTTGCAGACGAGATGTCCGGGTCGCCCCGGATAGCCACCATCGCCGTCGCGGCCGTCCCACACGATACGCGTCAGCTGAGACAGCTGAAGTACTTCCGCCAGCCATTCCTGCTCCTCCTTGGAGCAATACTTTGCAGCGAGCTTGGTAACGTCGTTCTTGATCTTGGGGCTCACCCACTTGACGCCAGTCAACTTCTTGGGCCTGTCCAAAACTCAAAAAAAAAAAAAAAAAAAAAAAAAAAAAAAAAAAAAAGATAAGACAAGTAGTATAAGAATAATGACATGATATAATATGTGTAGTATGTATTTTTCAGAAACCAGGATCTTTGAGGTATGGCAGAAGGTCTGCACCTTCGGGGTCGTCATTGACCCCGTGCCAGTGCTTCTGCGCATCGCCCCATGTTTTGACACGAACACGTGGAAGCCCACCAGACTCCGTCGTCCCCGCCTCATACTTCCACGCTAAGGGACGCTTATAATAGTGGAAGCGGGGGTTTATGGAATCGGCAAAATAGCCAACCCAATCATAGTCGGAAGCCAACAGCAAAATGCAATACGAATCCTTGTTCTTCTTGAAACCAAGAATAAGTTTAAACAGAGCCTGTGCTAGATTGGTGGTCATTAAGGTGGTGTTATAGCCCAAGTAGCGCATGATGAAAAATTTCTGGTCTTGCGGCCCGTGTGAATGCTTTGGAACCATTCTATTAGTCTCTATTTTGCTCCTCCACTTCTCCTTCACGACTTTGGACAGAAACATCATCGCTGTTAGAGCGGTATTTTCCCCCCCCGCCATCCCAATCAAGGAAAAGTTCCGTGGCCGCCTTGGTACGTGGATGGAATAACTCAAAACGCAAAAGGAAATAAAGGAATGTGATGTTGGAATTCACGGCATGTCCGATGGTTGGTAGGTGACATAAGACAAAGTTGATGTCATGTGAAAACAAAGTCGCCCCACCCGCGTGCAGCCTAACTACATATTTATCCCGAAAGTCCGAAGCTCCTCTGGAGCACCAAGGGACATGAAATGGCTTGGTCATATCAATCGTGATTGCCGTCACTCTTTGATATTCCTTCTTCCTAAACAAAAAACCCCAAAAAAACCCACTACGACTTTAGGAATGGAACTAAACGCAAATTACCCTTCTACTGCTCTGCGCATGTTTCCACGCCGATTAGCCCGATGAATTTTGTTGTGGATGCGATTCTGCTGTCGCCACTTCTCAGCTTCCGCTTGAGAAGCAAATCTACAACTCTCAGCAATGTTAGCAGCAAGAAAACCCAAAACAAAGGTACCCATTTCGGTGATCATCTGCAAGTTCGGTGCAGACCGGGCATTTTGCAAAATCACCCTTTCTGATTGGTTTCACTTTGCCAAACTCTGCACGCCAGACCTTCCTCACAAGGCTCTCACTAGGACCATTCGGATCCACTTGCCCATTTAAAACCAGAGTCTGGGACGCAAGTTTCCATTCTTTGATGACGTAGTCGTAGATTTTGGGAAAGTCCAAAGTGTCTTGCAAATGAAAAATCCCATCGGCAACCGACTCAGCTTCCTGCTCTATATAGAACTTCTGGTGCAAGAGGGTCCACGTGAGGTCCTCTGTGGGTGCTTCCGACTTTCCATAGTCGGCAAAAAAAGAATTGTCACAATTGACAGCTCTGTGAGCTCGCCTATAAGTCTTCTCGCCAATCCCGTTCAATCGCAACCACATTTTCTGACAAATACGTGCGCCTTTCAATCTATATTCTATCTTTCCTTTGTCATTCTGCATGCTTAACATGGTTGTGGCTGCCCACCCAGCCAAGTCCGATCTATTCATCTGGACTGTGTCAATCCTAGCCTTTGCGGCTGCAAAGGGATCTACCCATCGATTGCATTGCAGTTTTTGGCAGCAAGGATGACTAATCTCTTGCACCAGCTCAGGCCAAGTGCAGCCTAGCCACCTGCGAAAGCTTTTGGGTCTAACTTCTGGTGGCGGAATTTTTTTTCTTCTTTTTTTTCTTTTTAGATTAGTGCTTGTGTTGTCCTTTCGGATGCGACGGGGAACAGGAACTTCAAGAGTTATGTACAATGGAAGTGTGCTTGTTCTATAATCTAATATTTGTCCGATATGACCTGGCGTTACTGCATGAGTGTCTGATGTGGGTGTTGGAAGGAAAAAAGTAGTTGTGAAAGAGGAAGATCGGAAAACTTGGGAAAAACTGGAAGGACAAGACGGTGTGACAGCATTAGCACGGGTTGGTTTGAAGACAGATGCAAAACTATTACTACTACTACTAACACTGAAAGAAGATTTAGTAATAGTAGTATCAGTAGGAGCAGTAGTAGATTTGACTGTAGTAGGAAAGGAAGGAGATGCATGATGATGGTCATTGTCATGTTTGAATACACGAAAAAAACTGGATGTGGGTGGATTTGAACGTGGAGTGGGTAATTCGAGGGGAGGAGGGCTGGCCTGAACTGTGTGTTCGCTCTTGACATTCCGCGACTCACTTCCTCCAAAGACTTGGTGGAAAGACAGGCCCACGACACCCGCACTCAGCCCAATCTTACTAAGTTTCTTCATCTTCCTAAACAAAACAACAAAGTTATTTTGAAAAAAACAAGAAAATTTTGAATAGTACCGTATTCACAACCACTACATGTTGGGCTTTTCTTTGTTCATGGTCCCTATCGCTGTTGAAGGGCCAGGGGCAAAAAAGGGGGTGGCAAAGTAGCGTTTGCCAAGCAAGTTCCTAACACATGCAGTTGCAAACAAATACGTACAAAACAGAAGTACATTCTAAACTTACCATACTGTACAACAAAGATTTATACAAGCAAACGATTAAAAAAACGCAAGTTGTAAGCAAGATCAGCAAGAGAAAAAAAGGGGGTGGCAACCCCCCATTTTGCCTACCTAGTTTCCAAGTACTGTACTTCCAGGCATGCTGTACAAGAAAAGAAGCACTCGTTGCAAACACAACATAACATAGCAAACATTTGCATAGTCTGTTTTCCAACAAACACAGCCATGCCTATGCAAAGTGCCAGAGCAAAAAGTATGGTGGCAACAGAAAAGTTGCCAAGGTAGTTGTAGGAGTATTGGGATGCAGGGTTTTTTTGGGGAAAAAAACAACAGATATGTGATGAGGGCAGCTTGGCCTATCATTTTCATAAAAAATTTCCAAAAAGTATCTTAGACGCAGCACACAGCACTCACACAGCCCCATCTTGACCTCTAACTGTTCTCTCTTGGACTTGTTTTGCAAGGGTCCTTGGGTGAAGTCTGGCGTTTTCACTTTTCCTGCCGGACTATTGGCTTTTTGGGGCCCAATTTTGCTCAATGTGCTACCTTTTTGAATTCCAACCGTCGTCACCAACTACCCCACAACTCTGTGCGACCGACACCATCGACACCATCGCCAGTATGGCAAAGGTTCTCTGCCCTTACTTGCTGAAAACCATTGCCCTTTCCCAGTATTTGCCCCCCCCCCCCCCATAATCGTTACCATTTCCCCGTTTTCGCCCCACCTCCAGGCTTTTTTTCCATGTCCTCTGACTTGGTTGTTGCAAGGTCGCATCGTTGACTGGTCACCGAAAGGCCGCGGACGGCAAGGTGTTCTTGGAGATCAACAAGGAAGACAACTGGGTTCTGCATGGCACCGTGGACGCTGCTAAGGGCTTCGTGTCTGCGGGGAAAATCGACGAGCCGTCTTTTGAAGCAGCCCGACGGCCTTTGTGGAACTTTCCGGCCAACCGTGCCTTCAAGGTGAAGACTCTTGGAGACTCTTGCTCCCTCTCTCTCTCTCTCTCTCTCTCTCTCTCTCATTCTCTCTCTCTCTCTCTCTTTCTCAGGACGTAGCAGCAGGTTGGACAGCAAGATGGGACAGTACTACCAGGCAGCCACTAGAACTAGTTAGATGGCCAGAGGGGGGGAGTGACAAGAGAGAAAAAAAGAAGAGAGTAATAAGAGAGATACAAGAAGACAAACCAGCAGCAAATGCAAAGAAGAGGAAAACAGAGGCAGAGGCAAAGACAGAGACAGAGAAGGAGACAAAGGCAAAAGAGAAGAGCAAAAAAAGTAAAGATGAAAAAAAGAAGAACGAGAAAAAGAAAACAGAGGCAAAGGCAGAAGCAAAGACAGAGACAGAGACAGAGAAGGAGACAGAGGCAAAAGAGAAGAACAAAAACAGTAAAGATCCAAAAAAGAAGAACGAGACATCTAAGACACAAGGTGAGAAGCCCGAAGAGGAGGAAGAAGACAATGGGAAGAAGAAGAGAAAAAAGACAAAAATGCAAAGGAAGACAGAGGAAGAGGAGGCACTGGAACAGGCCAGACTGAAAGAAATAGAAGAAGAAGCAAAACAGAAAGACAAAGAAAGACAAGAGAGAGAACGAAAAGAAGCAGAAGCAAAGGCACAACAAGACAAGGAAAAGAAAGAGAAAGAAGAGAGAGAGAGCAGAGGCACAGAGGAAAAAAGAGCAAAAGAAACATGACGATGAAGAGAAGCAAAAAGCAGAGAGACAAAAGGCATTAGATGCGATTGGAAAGGACAAAAAGGAGGCAGAGAAGGAGACAGAGACGACAGAGGAAGACAAACAAAAAAAGACAGAGGAAGACAAAGCAAAAAAGACAGAGGAAGACAAAGCAGGAAAGACAGAGGAAGACAAAGCAGGAAAGACAGAGGAAGACAAAGCAGGAAAGACAGAGACAGACAAAGCAGGAAAGACAGAGGAAGACAAAGCAGGAAAGACAGAGGAAGACAAAGCAGGAAAGACAGAGGAAGACAAAGGAGGAAAGACAGAGACAGACAAAGGAGGAAACACAGATGAGACGGAGAAAGACAAAGAAGGAAAGATAGAGACAGAGACAGACGATGGCAAGCCCAAGGAAGACAAGCCAGACCCAAACGCCTTCTTCAGCTCCAGAACGACCAACTACACCTTTGTCCACGACAAGGACTATGAAATTGCGTAACCTCTCTCTCTCTTTCTGTCTCTCTCTCTCTCTCTCTCTCTCTGTATCTCTTTTCCTTGCACTTTCGCTTTTGCGTTCCCAGCACTGCGTGGTTGTCGACTTGACGATTCGTTCGTCCTTTGCGTGCAGAGGGAAGGATCCCTGCGTTCCCTCGCGGAACGTAACATCCATGCCAGGCACGAAGTCAGACTAATAGCCACGAATGTGAGCTTTGCATTATACCTTTACTGCATTGCCTCCTGTATCTATTTTGCTTGCACTTTTTTATTTTATTATTTTTTAATTTTATTTATTTATTTATTATTATTATTATTATTTTTTTGCAGTACTCCGCTCAGTGCCCGGTCGCAAGTAGGAGGGCGGGAGAACATTGCCGTTCTTCGCTCTTTGAAGTCGCGTAACCTCAAAAATATTCCGTTGTTGCCGCGCAAGCATGTAGTCACCCGCGAGGATGAGACACTGACGCTGTGCGGGTAATCATTTTGTGACCATTGCTTGCTTGCTGTACGCACTTTTTGGTCAGGGCCATGGCAACCTTGACCACACATTTTCTCAAGCAAGGCTCCAAGGACATCACTGACCTAAACAAAACCTTGCTTGTGAGTCGTTGAGGATTAGGAGACAGGCCAGGTGTTTCGCCAGTTTCAGTGCGTGTCAATGAAGGCGATAGATGCAGCAAAGTCAAGGAACGCTGGCTATATGAGTGTCGAGCAGTGGGAGAAAGATGTTGAGCCGGGGCTTGCACAAATGAGCGCTGCGGCTGCGGGGACACTACCCATAGAACAAGCTCCGCAGATTTTCGACTTCGTATGGTTTAGAGATCAGCCCAACGCTCTCCAGAAATTCCATGCGAACGGCCGGCCGAAGAGGGTCATCAAGCCCAAGGAAGAAGCACAGCCAGCCACTGAAATCGTAATCAGCTTTTTCGTTTTGTTACTAGCTTTGAATTTGCCTTCATGATAATCTGTCGTCGAAGATGATATGTTTTTTTTTTCATTTTTTTTCACAGACTCCGGAGTTGGCAATCAAGTCTGAGCTTGGCGATGCTGAGACTCATGGCAAGCGCCGGCGAAAGGCAAATCCAAATCTAGTAAGCCGAAAAAAGCCAAACAGAAAAAGACAAAACAGCCAAAGGTGGAAGTCACACTTGACGACCCCGAAAGTGAGAACGATGAGAAGCCTTTGATCGCGGTCGGCGCCACTCAGTTACCACCTGAAGCTCCTAAGTCTGAAGCTCCAGTTGATGTTGGCCAGCAGGTTACTGACGCAATTGCTGCCGCGATGAGTAGCTTCACTGCACAAAACACTGCGGTCTCGTCCTCTCTGGCCAACGCACTTGCTGCTCTCCAAAATGAAATAAAGCAGATAAATTTGAAGGGAAGCGGTAGCACTGTCACAAATTCCCAGCCCGAGGGTAACAAACATGTCCCTGAAAAAGAGAACAATTACAATAATAACTACAATCAGGGTGATATTGTTGTTCGTACTTATCACGCTCCCAACCAAAATCAGTACGTCAATCAATCTGCCTATGCCGCCAACCAATTCCCAGTTACTCACTACGTAGATGACCGCAACCAGTATGTATTGCCGAATTCAGCACAAGGAATGGTACACTATCACCTAATCATGGAGTCGCAGAGATTGGAGAGGGAGAGCAGGCAACTGCGCGAACAACATATGCGCGAACAACAGCTCTTGCTTGGAATGTTGGGCTATCGATCTTAATTGCAAAATGTACCAGTACAGTGGTAAAGTATTTATATAATAAATAAATCGGAAATTAGACGAAAACGTAAATTCTTAATTATTTTTTATATTCTCTTTGTTTTGAATTAGATTGCTTTATTTCCGGCTGAATTGATCGCACTTTGAAAGTATGAGTTACGGACTTAGAACAATTTTAATATTGGCAGGTGGCAACTTGAAGTGTGTGTATTTCTTATACATACAAATAAGATGGCTTCAGACTTAATTTAAAAATTATATATTTAGATTCAGCACGATCGAATTAAACTGTTCCGCACATAATTCTGCCAGGAACGCTTGCCTAGACTAGTCCGTATCATTGACTTAGAAAGTTTTACACATCCACTTTTTAATGTACTAGTGACACCGCATGCCACTTATTTCATGTCAGCCGGGTGGTGGATCATGAAGTAAAATTAATTTATCATTAAATCTGATTATTTTCATTCATATTAGATAAAAAATCAAGCAAAAAAGAAGCAAAAATAGGCAAATAACTTAGCAAAAAGTGGCAAGTATTTTTGCCACATTTTTGCTTGATTTTGTCACTCTGCAAGTTCAAAACTAACTTGAAATGTTGAATTTATTAATAAATAATGCTTTTTAATCATAGATCTGCTTGTTTTATCAACAAAACATGCAGGAATTTGCCTCTTATATTTATGAAATTGCCTGTGGCAAAAGTGGCAAAAGGTACTAGTACCTTTGAACATCACCTCTGTTTTACCCTGTACTTGCTGATCTCTGAATCTAGCATCTTCTCTAGTTTGTCTTCAAACTGTACAAAGTGAGATGGCTTAGGGTGTTTTCTAACTTTTAACCTGTCTTTGGGGGCACATTTCTGCTTCACTATTCCTGTGCGTACTTTGCTCTCCCATCCTTCTCCGTAAGTCTTCTCTGCCCACTCCTCTCCCCACTCTCTTGCAGGGACTCTCACTCTCACTCCCTCTAGTTCCTGAACCTCAACTACCTTTCGTTCTCGTTTTAGTTCATGCGGTCGTGATTGTGGTTGTTGTGCTTGTCGTCTTGTTCTCTTTCTTTCGTGAACTATGTTAGCTTCTGTGATCTCATCACTTTGCCCCCATGTTCTTCCTTTACTAGGCTGCTCACTCTCTTCATATGCTCTTCTCTCGTGTGCCTGTGCATCAGATGCATCTATGAGTGCGTGTGCGTGTCCTAGTCCTGTGTTGGTTGTCTGTGGGGTTGTGTCGGTGGGATGGGGTGCAGCTGTCGATGTTGTGTCGATGTCCTGTGTAGAGAAGCTATCTTGTGTTGGTGTGTGATTGTGATCTAAGCTGTCTCCCCCTGTGTCCCCTCCATACTCCCCCTGCTCTTGCTGACTGTCTGACTGACTAACATCATCGATATGGTCATATGAGTCGTCATCGTCATGAGTCTGTGTCGTGTCCTTTTGTGTGCGGGTGGTGGTGGCTGTGGTGGTGGAGGTTGTGGTGTGTGTCTGTTCGACATCGACATCCTTACTCTCACTCTCTCCCTCAGCTACATCCTCATTCCACTCTACTGTCCTATCTGGGTGTGCTTCCTTACCTATCATGTACGGATTAAACCGCACGTTTCTAACTCTTGCTGTCACCTTCCTACCGTCCCACACTCTGTATAACTCCCTAAACAAGTCATACCCTACTAGCATGACCTTCTTTCCTCTAAACTGACCTTTTCTACTTTTACCTGTGTACAGAACTCCCGTGCATCCTATTGGTCTGAGGTGGTTTAGGAAAGGTTTTCTGCCTAAAAGCTGCTCATATGGGAAAATCACTTTTCTTGGCCCATGAGTGGCGGGCAAGATGTTGTGGAGGGTGGTGGCAGAATGCTCCATTTCTGCCCAAAATGAAATGGGCAGACGGGCATGATACCGCATAGCCCTTGCGGCTCCTGCCGTTATATCATTAGCTTTCTCAGCTATGGGGTTTCCATCCTTGTCCCCCGTTGCTGAGGTCTTCCATATGAACTGCCTCGGCTTCCACCACTCTATCACTTCTTCGGGATGTCAAACTCCTGATCACACCTTATCTCTCTCACTCTATTTCCTGTCTGTCTCTCGTAAAATGCTACCGCCTGCTTAATGCAGTCAATAAATTCGTTTATATGGTAAATAGACAAATGCTTATATCTTTATTATATGAATTTATTTATGTATCTACTTGTAGTATATCAATAACTTCGTATTATATTTACATAACATGTGTCATTATTACATACTACCTTACTCGATAGTTACTATATGAGAGGTTAGTTGGGGATAGGACAATAATCTTCTTTTCGTCAGAGATGCCCCTCTATACCGTGGGTCCGTTGCCCTGCGTATTATCTACTTGATATATGCTAGAGGAGTAGCCACATCTGACAAAACTTCACGGAGAGAGTGAGGGTACGTGTTCATAGTATGTCTTGAGTTTGTGTTTTCTAAGTTTCACAAAATAGTAATAGAGGTTAGGACCGGCAGTAACTTTTGCTAATTTACTTTGCTCCAGGGGGGGTGTTAGAACTAATAATCAATATTATTAATAGTTACATGGGCCGGCCGTATAAGAGTAACGGTGTCGGTAGAGCCATTACTTATATCCGGCCAGTCATGTCGTTCTGCGCGCCTTCTATTGGTTTGGCGCGTTATTAAAGCTTTGTTACTTCAGACGTGGTCTACTGTGAGTTCCGGATCATTATGTTAAGTTATACTGGTCCAATAATTGGGCTAGCCTGAGGGTACGAGACACCTGGTTGAGTCCAATCAATTGTTTGTTTTGCAAAAGAGCCATGAGGGTTATGTGTTGGAGTATTTGTTTTCTGTCTAACGTCCTCGTGTGAGACAGGTTAGTGAAAATTCGTTGTGTTGCCCGTGTGGCAATGCAGAAAGAAATCAGCCTAGTGATGTGGACTCCAAATGTAATGTCCCCAGTGATAGCTTGGGAGTAGTAGAAAAAGTCACGGCGGTAATACAACCAAACGCAGTCCTCAAAAGATGAAAATGATGTCTCCGAGTTGTTGTATTAGCTCAGTGATTCTTAGCAGAAAAAGAAAACAGCAACAGACCAGTAATAAGATAGCATTAGGTCCAATCCTGACAAACGATACTGGAACTTGAAACTGTACTTTTTACCGGCTATTAGGAGGGTGATGCCTACAGTAGACGAGGTACGTCGTCAATGCGGTCTCCGGTCCGGGCCGGCCGCCGGCACAACACAGTAGGATCCGTAAATTACGCCAGAAAACGCAACAAAAATAATTACCCAATAGCGAACCAATGACTGTATAAATTTTCTCACTTAATATAATCATTAAAGTCATTCTTCGGTACATCGTACAAGTCAATAAGTCGCGACTAGTGGCATTCTGCAACCGGATGAACACTTTTGAACAATACTCACTGTGACCTCATGAAACATCATCACCTGTAGCACAGCATATCCGCTTCATGCTAACTACTCTGTCTGTGGATGTTGCTCTTGGTTGCCTGGTCAAACAACTCGACTTTTCTCAAGCATATGTGCATGTGTTAGACTACCTCAATAAACCGGAGTCAAAACTAAGCAGTTAATGCTATCGTTTGCAGTATAAACTTTATTAGAAGAACGCGCCAAGACAAAAGGGCGGGAACGTATTAGGCCGGACACACGTAATGGCTCTAACGACACGCATTACATATGCCGGCCCGTACTGTCTGACCTTATTAATATATTATATTAATAGGTCTAACACTCCCCCTGGAGCATGGTTAATTATTAAATTAACTGCAGGTCCTATTAACTATTCTGTGAAAATTATAAAAACACAGACTCAAAACATACTCACTCTTACCCTCACTCTCTCCAAGAGATAATGTCAACGGTGGCTACCCAACTTGCTGGGGCAAGTGTATATCAGTTAAACTACACACAGGGCAGCGCCCCTCAGTCAAGTCAGGCCTAATAGTAATCGACGAGAAAAGATTATGGCCTACTCACACCTTATCCTTTGTTATGAGTAGTGGTAAGGTAAATATGCAATACAGGCATAGCATAAACAAGTTACATATACAGTATCGATATATGCGGAAAACAAGATATTCCGAATACACTGATAATACATGAAGTGAACCTGATTGTACTAGCTAATCTACCATGAGATGTGACCTATCTGGACTATTAATCATTCTACTACTAGGTAATATGTATTATAAAATTTGTCAGCGCTTCCCGTAGGGGGGTAACAAAGAATGACAAAAGTAATATGATGTATAGGACAAATACAACTATCTGTAATTATTGGCTGGTCTGGTACAGTCCAGGCTGGCTGCCGAGGCCTTTCAAGATATACAGAAATGTAGTCTGATAAATCGCCTTCCGACCAGCAACTGCGACCTCCAACTTAATAGCCTCTTAGATGTTTGTATGTATATAAATATAATAATACTAGTAATATTATGAAGCGATCACGAGAGTGGGCGAGGGGGGGCGCGAACACGCGAGAGAATGCTATCGATTGCCATTGGCGATTTGTGACATCCCCGTGGGAGCGAGCAAAGAAAGCGACAAAGCGCCAAAGTCCGGACTACGCTCTCATTCTCTGGCCCGACGCTAGTCGATCGAACTACCTATGAATGTAATAATGGGGCAAGTATTTGGAAATGAGAGTCCTCTGGTTGGCACTGTTCCGTCCTTTGTCCCCTAGCTTCCAGTCCACTTTCTCCCTAAGACAATCGGTAGATGCGTATGCGGAAAATTAATAACTATATACCGAGGTTATAATGTGTTACACAGAAAAGTCAATCTTATGGATAGATTCAATACGCAAACTGATCGGGTTTCATCGCAATACGTGCTCGACCCTCCCTGTCTAGCAAGACGGAAATTTTCTTAGCCAGATACATAAATTTCTCAACCGTGAAATGTACTTTATATGTCCGCGATATTTTCCTCGGTTGGTACTCTAAATAATTTGACTATTCCGTCCTTAACGAGTTTTGCGAGAAGATGATACCTTACCTCAATATGTTTGGTACGTGCCTCCCCTAACCCCCTCTCAGACAACAATACTGTCCTTTTGTTATCTTCGAAGAGGGGGGTGGGGCCCTTGAGGTTGATTCCGATATCCTCAGAGATTGCAATATCGCGAGAAGTTCTCTTACTGCCTCGTTAGCTGATACCGTTTCGGATTCCAACGTGGATTGAGCTATTACCGATTGCAGTTTTGAGAACCTTGCCACCGGGGCCCCATTGAATAAGTAAACATACCCGGACCGAGATTTTTGCGAAACTTTATCTCCTGCAAAATCGGAGTCCACAAACCCTGCCAACGGATTTTCCGAGATTATCCTATCGACATTGGCGATATTGGTACGCTGAAAGCTTCCATCCTGGGAATTCCAGGTTTTTCTGTGAATTCGTTCATTGCATTGGCCGCAGCGCATGATCCATGGTTAGACTTCCAGTCTTTGGGACGGAGAAACAAGATTCTAATAGTTTCCTAAGATTCTTGTCTCCCCTCCGGAAGAACAACGCCCTTGGTGTTAATAACCACAAGAACATGCGATGCGCCATCGCATATGATGTGTCGGGATTGGGGACTTGGGATTCAGCCGCAATACTCAACAGGCAAATTAGGAGGGGCCTCGTATGCACGGCTAAAAAGATAAGCATGCCTATTGGGCATCTTAGGTCATACTTCAATAGCCGGTGGTCTTTCTTGAGAGGTGCGGGATTTAACGGGGTTTCAGCAGTTACTTTGTTCATATATCATAGTTCGTTCAAAATGAGAAGTTCATATTTGCGTTGATGTAACGCAATTCCTTTCTCAGTTTGAACAATCTGAATATTCTTGAACTCTGTGGCTTTACCAAGATCTTTGCATCTGAAACCCTTTTTCTCAAAGTGCGCGACCAACTTGAGGTGTTCAGATCTAGTCGCCGCGTGGCATCCGTCATCGACATGGAAGGATAAGAGTTGTGTGGTTTCGAGGCTGCTCCCATGTCTTATGAAGGAAGCTCTATCGAGCGTAAAGGTTTTGAACTTAAGTTCACCCGTGAGTTCCCCGTTGTTGGGTTTGTTGGGGTTCGGGAGGGGGTAAGTGCCATTTCACCAAAACATCTCTTCAGAGGTGTTGGTCTATGCTAGAGATTTGGATGCTTCCCTCTTCCCCAATTTTCAGACATTGAACACGACATCACGAACATTACAGTTTATTTTCCTTGCGACCGGATCATACACCCGATAATATCCTGTATTCCGTTCGTATCCGAGAAATATTACTCTCTTTCCCCTTTCTCCTTTCCCCCTCTTAGCGTCCACTTTCATAAACGCCATACACCCGATAGGCGTGAGGTGATGGAGCATGGGTTTACGTTTGTGGATGACTTCGTAGGGTGATTTCCCTTTGAAGGGTCCATGAGCTATGGGCAAGAGATTGCTAAAATACGTTGCGGCTTTCTCTGCTTCCACCCACATAGAGTGTGGAAGTTCGGCGTCGCTAAGGATAGCTGTGGCGGGCCCACAATTGGTTTGGTGGGACCTCTCTACCTTAGCGACAACCTGTTTCTCCGAGGGATTAATGTAATCCATCCTCAGAAATGATCACCTATTAATAATAAACAGTGAGGTTTTTAATGCGTTCGATAAAATCACTTTAATGACATAAACTGAATGTGGTAATCGATCATGTGTAATAAGCATAATGTGTAGAAATATGCAATATGACTGTGAAAGTGACCATGGTATGACTGGTGTACAGTGTATAATGGTCACTGTTCTAGAGATCATATGATTACATGTAGTTCAGATCGGTGCGGGGAAGCAAAGCTATCAGCAAATCGGCAATATTGCTGTGATTAAAGGAAACAATTGGGAAGGTATCTGCATCTATCCTCTAAGCTATAATTGGTAATACGCTAACTAAATTGGTATTAATGCGGCAATTACGAGTTCACCGGACGGTAAAAAGATAAGAACAAATATACCGGATATTTCGGTCTTACACTCCCCCCGAACTCGTCAACTCTGCCCTGATGGAGCGGAATCGATCACGTCTCATGTAGAGCACTCGCAGAATAGCATCATCACCACAAGTAACAGAGAGAATTCCTTAGCTTTCATCCTTTGCAGTCACTCCTCTTTCATAGGTGGTACAGCCCCTATTAATTGTTGTTACTCCCCCCGATCACATCCGTACACCACATTTTAATGGTATAGTACGAAAACATCATTACAATTCCAATAGTTGTAACTTCGACGAAGTTAATTCAGCGCGTAAGTGAAGTAAACCAATAGTCATAAATTCCACTCATCACCGCGCGATAGTCGT
Organism: Paulinella micropora; assembly: GCA_019918135.1. Lineage (NCBI taxonomy): Eukaryota > Cercozoa > Imbricatea > Euglyphida > Paulinellidae > Paulinella > Paulinella micropora. The sequence goes on along the minus strand of WBZZ01002368.1, from coordinate 30,624 downwards.
AAACGTAAACAATTATTTTATGTAATCCGCCAATCTAACTGTGAATTGATCAATCAAGTTCAAATGTTGCGGTGCTGGCAAAGCTTTCGTAAACACGTCAGCCAAATTCTCCGCAGTCCCAATTTTACAACTCGTGATCCTTCCACTACGTTCTAATTCAACAATGTAGTGGTGTTTGAGTGACAAATGTCTCGAACGATGACTTCCAAAGCCATTAGTCGTAGTCAGAATCGATCCTTGATTATCTCCATAAACCGTCGATGGTCTCGGGATCGGTATTCCGATCTATTCACAAAAATTCTGTATAGCGACCGTATTCCTCGCCGCTGAAGACATAGCAATTGTCTCCGATTCCTGCGTAGAAAGCGTCACTGTCGACTGTCTCTTCGACGCCCAAAATACCGGCCCGGTTATCATCTGCAACTCCCCAAAACGCGATCGCCTCGTGAATTTGCACTTCCCCAAATCAGCGTCAGCATATGTTTGCAGATCAACCGTCCTCCAGTCTACGTTGGCCGGGAAGAATATTCCCCGCTGATCCTTCAACGATCGGTAAATGCGACTAATCATCCCGTAGGCAACGTCCGGCTCTTTATGCATATAAACACATAACCTATTGACAGCATAAGCGAGCTGTGGTTGTGTTTGTGACATGGGCCAAATGAGCTCACCTGCCAACTTCCTCAGTGGCCACTGTCGCAACGTAGCAGCCTCATCAGCTGGTTGTGGCTCTTGGTCCGTGCATGGTGTCTTAGCCGGCTTTGCATTTGCAAACCCACGATCCTGCAATAGACCGTCTATGTAAGCCTTTTGATGAATAAACAATCCGTTTTTATACCTCTGAAACTGCATTCAGCAGAACACCTCCACGTCCCTTTTGTCTGTAAAGCGAAAACCATCACGCTGCAATCGCCGTACCAAATTTACATGTTGCTCCCCCCTCTGGCAAAAAACAAGCATGTCGTCAGTTCGAAGTAAAACTACCCATGGCATTGACCTTACGTCATCGGCGAAGCTCGGTGGAAACTGTGACGCCGGGTCCCTAAGATAGAAAACGCACGCGTCGACAGTAGACTGTAAATAACCAATCTTGCGCAAAAAGCGAGATATGTGGTTGTACCATCTACGACCGGCCTGAGGGGATCCATATAAAGCTTTCCTTACTTTCCAAATCCTGTTTGGCTGATCCTGTGACCTAAAGTCATCAGGAGGAATCGCATAGCAAATCTTCCCCATGTCGGCATGAGAGTAAGCCTGACTGAAGTCTATATGCTTAATCATTGCATTCATAGCGACCATCAGTGAGCAAAGGGTAAGTAAAAAGATATGCTGCGCAACGGGGCAAGATGTCTCGTACGGGTTGAAATGCTGGAATGGAACCATCTGGTTTCCATAGATTACCAGTCTGGACTTGTATTTGGACGTTCCTGACGCCTCATCTACCTTAATAGCATCCACAAACCCCGTTCTGATAGCCTTTATCTTATCTTTATCTGCATCACTCCATGTCGCCCACTCCAGACAAGCAACATCATACAACCCCTCAACTTTCTTCGTCCTAGCTTGTACAACATCCGGAATCTGCCAACACCTTTTCTGGTTTCGCAGAACACGTGTAAATAAACAAACATCAGTATACCTCAATTCGTCATCACCATCACTCATAACATCGCCATCACTCCCCCCGTTGTCCACTGCCATGTGTGTGGAAACGTTTGCCGGTGTCTGTCTACGGTTTCTTGCACCAGTAACAATATTCGAGCTGGAAATGTTCCCCTCAATGTCCCTTGGAGCTTTGGGTGCATTCCTGTAACGTACCTTGACATCTGGGAAATGAATCTATCTGTCTACAGGCCTTCTAACAGGGATGTTACTTATGGCACCTCTCCTCAACACTGAAGTGGGGTCGCTTCTGGAACTGCCTCGAGACGAGGTATCTGGTTGCGTTGGTTGCGAGGCATGTTGTCCTCGCGATAATTAGCTGCGTCGTGCTCAGTGACGACAATGGTTGAGTCAAACGATTCGTCTTTTTTAACAGTTGCCTCTGAATTTTCGTACGGAAATTCCGCTGAATTTGCGCCAAAATCTTCATTTGGCTGCCGCAAAATCTGTTTCTGTACGTCGTCAAAAGAACTGTTCTCATCCCATGCATACTCCCCGACACTAGCTGTGTACCCCCTCACTACTGGGTTGAATCTCGCATTCCTTTGTTCAACAATCTGTCTTTCATTCACTAGATGGATCCTGTACAACCTTCTGAACAAGTTATAACCTACCAACACTCCCGGAACCGCAACCGACATACCTTTACTGCTCTTCCACAAACGAACCCATGCCAAGCATCCAATCGGTTGTAGAAACCCCACAGGAGGCTTGCGTCCTAACATCACCTCATAATGTGAGATTCCTTTGTATTTGCCTGCGGTCATGGGTGTTATCATTCTAATCACCCATTCCGCCTGTTTCATCTCCTGCCAGAAGGATGGAAGCCGAGCGTCTATTCTCATAGCTGTTGACCTTGTACCAGCTGTTCGATGTTCTCTCTCAGTTATAGGGTTAGAACGTGGTTCGTTGCGAGGTGTAGGTTTGAGGATTATACCATTATCAGTGCAAAATTCTTGCATCTTGTTGGTCGCAAATTCCCCATCGCATCTTATCTGTTTGACAGATCGTCCAGTCTGTGCCACGAAGAACGCCACTACCTTCATAACAAAAGGTAAGTATATATCTTCCTCTCTCGTTGGTGAAAAATTGTTGAATCCGAACTGTCCCTGTCCGTCGCTTATGACTAGTTTGTACCTGTTGCCATTGATGGACTTTATCGGCCACGGCCCCCTAAAGTCCATACTCAACTCTCACCAACTGCAAAATCTGAATCTATCCGTAGATTATCTTTAAACGGGTAAACGTGTCATTTTTGTATGTTGGCATCCGACGCATGCACTTGGCAATTTTTCTCGCCAGCCTTTACCCACGATAGTCCTGCCATATTTCCCCGCCCAATGCTCCATTACTTTTACACCAGCATGCCCCTCTGTGTAAATCCATAGCCTTAATTGGCTTTTTCGTTGAGTTGGGTCGCAAAGAAAAATTAGCAACCGGTTGAGCATTAACATCTGTCTTGGGGTCAAACCTCTCGTCTACCTTCAACCGTCTGTCGTTTGCCGTGTCGAGCCTATATAGCCTATTTGGCATCATACGCCCCTCTACACACTATGTCTTTCTCATTGATAGAAACAGGACATATCAGTACGAATGCCTGATTGTTGTTGTGTCGCAAATCCATATGCGTTGTCCAGTACTCCCGGGGATAGCAAGGAATATGGTGTCTTGTCACTGACTAACGCGTCATTAACCTCTAACACACCCTGTTTGTCTTGTCCTGCTACTATAGGTATAGTAGCTCTCGCCCTCGTCGACACCCGCACAGTGTGTTCCGTAATCCCCGCAAGGTTGATAGGTGCGCCCTCATACACATTACACATAGGCATTGACGTATGTATTAGAGTTCTGTTGCAACCCGAGTCTATGATTGTCGGTACCGTGTCCGTTTGTGATGCCCGCAGTGCTATTGCCTGCTGCTCTCTCTTGTTTTGTACCTCGTTCAAACCAACCGATGTGTCAACCAATGTGGCAGTGAAATTCGTGTGTACCCTTGACAGTTGGTAGTTTGATGGCCGTGTTGCCGGAGGCGCTTCCAAAATCGTCGGTCTACTCGTTATATGGTACGTTGTAAACCCTTCCAACTTGCGATATATGCTAGCGAGAGTTTGAGAATTGTACCTGGAAGGTAGTTGGTATTGCGTGCCTGGCTGACCCCTGTGCACAATCCCGTGACGTACGAGCCTGTGGTAAGCAAACATTGCGAGGTCATACCTTATCGATCCAATTCCACAAGGCGCGAGAAATTCTTGATTGTGTAGGCTCCTCAATTCTATTAACTCATCATTTTGAGCGTACTTGCAAAAATCCTTGTGCGCCTTCCAATCCGCACCTTGGTGCGTCTTGCAACAAAAAAAGACCCAGTTGCAGCCCTTGCACCTAAACATGGGATGAATTAAATCCTCCATCATGTCACAGGGATATATACCTGGTGGCTGATAGGCAACGCAATACTGACAGAAGCCCACCATGGTCTGCCAATGCTTCGGGAAGACGTTGAACCCCAGCCTAACACTCCAATACTCAATCTCCATTATCGTGGCGTGGTTGAAGCAAAAGTGTAAGTCCATGTACCAATACCACGGCCCGTCTACTAGTGTAGGATGCGAACTCGATCCGGTTGTGAGTAGCATCTCGTCTGTTATTGCATTTAAACATGTAACTCCTAAACGCGTATCTGGTCTAACTCTAACGTCTCCCACGGGTCTTCTTACTTCCAATTTTCCTTCTCCTACCACTGGTTCCGGTACCGTAAAGTGTACCAACCACGACAACGTGGGTATGCTCCCCACTATCTTCTCGCTCGCATACCACGGTTCCTCTCTGGGGACAATATAGTTGATCGGGGCGTCCAAACGCATAAAGCGGGCCAATGTCGTGCTGGCACTGGAAACCCACACGGGTCCCCAATCCGTCTGTACAATTTTTTTGTAAAAACCCACATATTCGATTTTGTGCGAAAATCATTCTCGTCAATTTTCTGTTCTCTGGTCAGTGACTCCCACGGCAACTCTGTCGGTCGCAAATTTGAGAAGGACTCATAGTCCATATAGGGATTTACTACCCCATATTATGCTGTCACTGACTCTTGTTCTGTCTCTGTTTGTTTCTGCTCTTTCTGCTCACTCTTTACTTCCTGCCTCACGACACCCAATGTCTCCGACCCACCTATCGTTGATGGTGTCAAACTTGTAGTCGTAACAGCCGTTGTACTCACAAAATTCTGTGTCGGTCTGACAGGCAAAACAACAGTGAGATCATCGTCATCCTGATCAAACTGTACCCTTGATTCATCGTCGTCGATGGCTAAGGCAACTATGCAGTCGTGTTTGCAACCCAGTGCTTCTTCCAGACCTCTGTCTGGCCCCGCGCCTGTCCTTCGATCCAGACGTCCGTGCCGCTGGTAGTCTAATTATTCACAATAAGTTTTTTTGTGTCAGTCACATTGTGGTCGGACAGTACCTTGATGTGTTTATTTGCATCCTTGTCCACCACACTCTTGACGTACTTCTCGGTGACGTTTCCGTAGAAGGGCTCCTTGCGGGAATCCGTCACTGCTCTTGCGAGCACCGGCACCAACTCCAGCCACAAATCAGATTCATCACAATTCATTGGCGAAGGTACCCTCATCTCCGTCGCCATCGCGTTGGTTGGCTTTGCGTCGGTCGGTGCGCCCGTATCTGCATCATCAGACATCACCAAGGGGCAATCGTAAAAGGCACAGACACCGTTGATGTCGATATGTGCGCATCTCTTTTGGGGCTGAGGCTGTTCGCCCACGTTCTGTTTCTTGTTTGGCGGCTCTTGTACCGGGACTTCATTTGCTGGTACCTCTGTTTCTTATTTGCCGTGTGGCGGCTCTTGTGCCTGCTGTTTCTTGTTTGCCGCTTGGGACATCTCCTGAATTCGTGCACACAATTCATCATAATTAGGTTTATCCGCATCCGTTTTGGACCAATACAATGGCGCCACCCACATCTCCTATTAACAAAAGTTTAGCTTCTCTAATCCACTGTAATGTGGCCACACACTTGAACGCATCCGGGAAGGCTAAGTTTCTCTGAGCTAGGTTTTCGTATCTATGCGCTTGCCGCTCTATCCAGTCCTCTATCTTAGTCTTTTCCGTTATTTTATCCGTAAACATTTCCTGTAGCAGCTTGTGACTGGAAATGGGTCCCAAGAGTGCATACCTCTCACTCAATCTCCTCCACATCTCTCTAGGATGGTTACCTGCCCTCCTGATGGTCAACATCGCCGGGTGGCCCTGTAATGCATTCGCCAAGTAAGCTCCCAGTTTCGTAATGCAGGACAATCTTACCTTATCCGGAGGCAGTTCACCAGGTCCTCAAAGGTAATGTCCGCACCTAAAGCATCAATCGCTGCCTTCTGCTCTTCAAGCGGAACAGCGGGATCACCCAGTGCCTTACCTTCAGTCGCCTTCTTCAGCTCTGCGGCCGTCGGCGTAATAAAGGTCTTCAGGTCTTCCAGGGGCATGGGTCCATGGTCATCTGCAAGAAAAATCAGAAATTTCGGGTCCACACCCTCCACAAACTGCAAAAACGCCCTCTCCATTCGTCATACGCAGAGGCAGGCTTACTTGGCAGTCGCGGGCAACTCAGCTCCACTTGCGTTCACTCACAACCCGAGGGATGAATGTAATCCATCCTCAGAAATGATAAAGTATTAATAATAAACCGTGAGGTTCTTAATGCGTTCGATAAAATCACTTTAATGACATAAACTGAATGTGGTAATCGATCATGTGTAATAAGCATAATGTGTAGAAATATGCAATATGACTGTGAAAGTGACCATGGCATGACTGGTGTACAGTGTATAATGGTCACTGTTCTAGAGATCATATGATTACATGTAGTTCAGATCGGTGCGGGGAAGCAAAGCTATCAGCAAATCGGCAATATTGCTGTGATTAAAGGAAACAATTGGGAAGGTATCTGCATCTATCCTCTAAGCTATAATTGGTAATACGCTAACTAAATTGGTATTAATGCGGCAATTACGAGTTCACCGGACGGTAAAAAGATAATAACAAATTTACATGATATTTCGGTCTTATATTCTCCCCTGTCGGGGCCTCGAGAAAGACTGGCTCATTTACGTCAACCCACTCTTTGAACTCTGTATACATCCCCTACTCTTGGTCGCAAGTAATAAACTTAGCCTTCTTTCCTGAATGTCTCTCAAAGAAGGCGGTAGGTTTGAGAAAGCAAGGAAAAAAATTCATTCTTGTGACGCAAATAGTAATCGAGTTCAAAGTTGGACGCTAAGCACTTAACGGTGAATTTATATCTCTTACCGTCCCATGATATCGTATTCCACCAACCCTGGGTATCCATGGAAAGGTGGATCCCGGGTCGGTGCTCTACGATATGATGGTTCTTTTTGAAGTGTGGTGTCTTTTTGATCTTATTCCGCAAACACCACTCACACTTCATTATTCGTTCTCTCCACTCTCTCCCTACTATCTTTACTCTCATATACTTAGCCATTCTTTCCATGGCTTTTACCCCTCTGTGTTTACACATGCGGTGAAATACAGTGGCGTGTATGTTTTCTTGATAGTGGGGACGGACAACATGACACAGCACTCTGTCATCCTCCTGCCTTGCTCTCTCACCTCTCTCTGTGTCTATCTCAGTAGAATAAGGGACATAAGTACGAGACACATCACATTGCCAACCACACACACAAGGAGACGCAGAACAGTATATGTCATGATATATAGGTAAGTTGGCCTTTTGAGAAAAGTGAGAGACAATCGTCAAGCTTGTACCCCCGAGTCCGATGAATCATCTGGCTCGGGAGCCTCACTTGTTTCAGGAGGAGTGGTGAGTTGCGTGGTTGTTTCCGTGTTGAGAGGAGGCTGGGCAGTGGCTCATACCACTCATTGGGGTTGAGGGGTTTGGTCCCTGGGGCATCAAAAACCGTGAGGTTGTTAGGTAGAGCTCTCCCCCTAGCTACTATCTGTTTCTCCTCAATTCTGATAGGTTTGTTTAGGACGATGACCTGATTGTTTTTATGCACAACGGCAAGCCCTTTTCGCACCCATGCTGAGGTTGCGACTAGCCCATGCTTTAAATGTGTGTTATAGGTGGTATGCGAATCAAATACACAGACTTCATCCCCGTGAGAGCCCGAGAGGTTCATTTGAACCTTGCCTTTATACTCAGTCCTAATGCTTCCTTTTGCAATTCTGAACTTCTGTGGGGCCCTCACAAGTTTGATGAATGTGGATTTGTCGGGGGACTGCATTTCACTAGCACCACTATCATCTACCCACACAATACTACTAGCTTTAATGTCGCCGTCTGTCTCATTCCCCATCAGCATAACAGCGCATTCAGCATGTGAGTTGTCTTGTGTTGTGGTGTTTGTGCTTTGTGCGTTGGTGGTTGCGTCGTCGGTCTGAGAACTATCCGTCGTTTCATCCTCTTCCGGTGGTGTCTTACCCCCCAACACGGCTTCAAGTTCCTCTATTTCCTTCAACATGTAAAGAAAAATAGAGACAATCCCACGTGCAAATGGGTCTTCGTGTTTGGTAGCCATAGTTATTATGCAGTCATGTATCGCATAATACACCTCAGTATAAAACTCATCGTACCCACTCCTAGTTACGATCTGTCCGTCTTTCACTGTCCTATTCTTAAACCCTTGGGCGAGGGCATTGAGAAGTCGTTGCAACTCTTCAATTGGGGGAATTCCCCCACTGCCCAACGCCTGTTTACCCTCTACCAGCCCTACTTTCCCCCTTTCGGAGGTCATAGGACCGGTTGGTTGGTTGTTTGGGGTTTCTCCAGGCTCTCTTTCAGGTGGGGCAGACACAACACGAGACACAGGGTGTGCATGAGTTAACAACACAGACGTCACAGGTGTGTTATGTGGTACAAGAGGTGCTGACAACATACTTAAGTACTGTGCTTGGGGTGTGGGTTGTGCATGAGATGGGGGCGACACAGAGGTAAGAGGCACGAACTGTCCTATCCCTACACCTACTCCCTCTACTTTCCCTACTCCCATCTCTCTCCTACGTATTTTCTGTGTAGTAGTGGTCGGTGTAGTGTTAGTGTTAGAGAATGGAGCAGAGTTAGGTGAGGGACGAGTCACTATGTGCTGTCTCCATAGGGGGATTTTAGTGAATAAGGTAGCAGGTCCGATAGTAAGAGCATCGTAAGGGGAGGCCTACGTTCAATTTCTCCCTATACTTCGCTAGTATTTCTCCCCTCTTTCTCTCTTGCTCAAGGTGCTTGCCACAGAAGTCATGCCCTACTAACCTAGCTGCACACTCTCCACCCTTTGCCCCTTTTCTCGCTGCCCCCAAACTCCACGAGCACCGAATACCAGTGTCAGGCACTGTCGCCTCGCACTGCTTACTACTAGTGACATGACAACTATCCTTACGTATCGGTTTGCCGTGGAGGTTGAGGGGTGGGCCACCTACCTCACGAATGTGTATGGGATGCAGCACTTTCACGAATATTTTTACGTAATCTGCCCTGGTACGTCTGAGTGCCCACTTCTCTTCCAGTGGTATGATCTGGTTAAGAGGAGTGGGGTCGCCAGCCATATCAAGGGACGTAAAAAAGTTATTCTCGTCAAGGGGTGGGATAGTGGGGCGAGTGTGTGTGGAGGCGTTTTGAATAGATGATGCATGCTTGTCCTCATCTCCCCCTCGCACACCACTCTCTCGCTCACCCTCACCTCTATCTTCTGCGTCAGGTGGCACAAATGCGTGTGGCAAAAGCGGTGTGTAGGGTGTATGTGAGAGGGTGGGTTCGTGTGTTTCGTTGTCTCCCTCTTCTTCCTCTCCCTCTCTTTTCATCATCATGATAGCCATATGATGAATGTACCCCACCTCTCCCTCGTCTTCCGACTCTGAGTCTGACCCAGAAGAAGGCTCAAGGTTGTCTGGTACACTTGGGTCTTCTTCTTCGTCACTCTGAAGAGGAAGAAGAGGAAGAGGAAGGGGACTCAGCATTCAAGCTTATCATCTTCTTCTTCTTAATGAAATCAGATGCTTTCAGCTTTCTTCTCTCCTTGCTGCTCTCCTTCTTCTTCTTCTTCTTCTTCTTCTTCTTCTTCTTCTTCTTCTTCTTCTTCTTCTTCTTCTTCTTCTTCTTCTTCTTCTTCTTCTTACTTACTTACTTACTTACTTACTTACTTACTTGCTTTTCTTTTGCAAGGCGAGAATGCAAAAGCTGTACTGAGGAAAATACAGGAAAGGAGGAAAATATATTTATCTATATATCTATCTATCTATCTATCTATCTATCTATCTATCTATCGAAAGATAATAATCTTTAATAAACAATGAGTAATCAGCCGTAACCGAAAATTTATGTCTCTTCCCGTGTATTGAACGTGCTGACCACGTCCCGGTGTCTATGTGCAGTACTACTCCTGGCTTACTAGCTCTCTCTATCCTATTGACCTTAAACCCAGGTAACTGCTTCGCCTTACCTATCATGCAGGCTTCACAGTACTCTACTTTCTTCTCGTCTCCTACTAGCTTTATGCCTAATGCATTCCCCAAACCTCTCATCTTCTTAACGCTATAGTGTCCACAAGCATAGTGGAACAATTCTATATCTACCTTCCTGAGTGTACCCGGCTTGCGGGGATAAGATGCATACAGCGTTACCTCCCCCGTTTTGCCTTCTGACTGTCTATACTCGTCTCTCTCTCTCTCTCTCTTGGGGTTTCCCTCCCCTTTCACCCCACTACCTCTCTACTTTGCTTGTGTGGAGGCTCGTAACGGTCGTTGATGTCTAATGGAGTGTCAAACTTGTCATCCCACCTGTAAAGGAGGGTTGACATGAGTCTGCCTCTTACTAGCACGTCTCTCTCCTCAATCCTTACGGGGTGTTTTAGAATAAGTAACTGTCCATTCTGATGAACGACAGACCGATGATGGATGTGATCCATCCTGCCGGTCGACGCAATATTCACGGGTAACATAGTGTCAAGTAGCATAGGCCTTGACACCGTAACCGGTTTACCATGTCCGTTGATGCGTGTTACCCTTGCTGTCCCCTCATGCCCTATCTCACACTCTCCGTTACCTGTTACTAGCTTAATAGGGGGTACTGACTTGATGTCATGCAATATTTCGGGATTGCAGGCTATGTCCCTAGAAGACCCCCTGCTTGAACTATCGTGTTTTTCCTATCTCGCCCACCTTCCCCATCTAACACTAATGCATAGTTCTGTCTGCTGTCTTTGTGTTTTGATGGTGTTGGTGGCTGAGTGGTGCGGGTGCCTTGGGTTTGTGTTGGTGGGGATAATGTCGTGCTAACTGCGTGTGCAATATACACTCCCTCTATCGCTCTTACCACATCTGTCAAGAACTCGTGTAGCACTAACTTCCCCTCACTCACTCTCTTCACCTCACCATTGCTTTCTCTGATGCATGTTGTGGTGAGTTGTTGAGCGAGCTGTGCTATGTCTTTGAACGTAATGATGGGTGGTGTGTTGGTGTGTGGCTGAGCTTGTGGTTTTGGACCCGGTTGTGGTGTTAAGGTTGCAGCAGTGCCTCCCCGCCGTTCCCTCTTGGACTCCCCGGTCCCTGCAACAACACTGGGCAGTCCGGCAGATGCCGGACTCCCACTCACATCGTGAGTCTCCTTCTTATGCTTCTGTATGTATTTCCGAACATTCCCTTTTCGCGTGAATTGCAGATATTCCGTGTCAATGTCAGAATCATCCATACGTGCTGCCATGGCATCATCATGTCTTATTTCATCTGAACATCGGAAATCATTGTCAGGATCATACTTCTATCTCTTCTTCATCTTCTTCCTCGTCGCCACCCTCACTCTATCTTGGCGTGTCGCATGTGCGTGCTTGTGGTGTGGTGTGAGGTGTCGATGTGGTGGATGTGGGTGTTTGCGATGCTGTTCCCTGGACCTGACTCCCCCTCACTTCCCCTCTCGCCTTATTCTTCTCCCTCTCTCTTACCCTCTGTGGAGATTGTTCAGTGAAAGTGGTAGTGAGATTGTGTGGTATCACTAACCCTCTCGCTTTCGCATCAGCTATTAAACCTCTCTCGCCTGGATAATAAGGTGATTTGGGGGGTCGGAGGTTGGGGCTGACAGATAGATCAAGTAAAGGGTACTCTGGGCCCTGATTTTTAGCGTGATATCCGCAGTATTCCCCGAAAACCATACGCGAAGCTTGCACGGCATTAGGCCCTTTCTTATCATGTTCAAGCGAAATCTGACAAGGGGTATTCTTTTTGTTTTTCCCAGGACACTTCAGAGAACGGGGCCTCTCTCGGCTAAAGCTGGCTAGACTGAGTGGAGGTGTTGAGGTGTCAGACGCTTGATGTTTTGGGGGTGCTTGGGTATGTTTGTGGCCTGAGGTTTTAATAGTTTTGTTTAGTGAGGGTAGAGGGGCTAAACTGGGGTTAGGACTCCTAACTCTCGTACGTTCAGCCTGTGGGGAACGAACACCTGGCTCAGTCTGGGATTCCCCAGACTCGACGTTCTCCCTTTGGGCCCCACTTTGTTGAACACCTGGCACAGACTGGGGTTCCCCAGCCTCGGCATTCCCTCTCCCTGATCTTTCAGGCTCCTCTTCGTCGTCATTTTCTCCTGAGTCACTTCCCCCCATAATAATGAGTAATGCGTCTTCGTCTGACTCTTCTTTTTCTTCTTCCTCCTCCTCTCTCAGTAGAGCTATATCCTTCTTGGGCTTGTTCTTCTTGTTGTGTGTCTTTCCGTTTCTCTTGCCCTTCTCTTGCTTGAGTTTATCATCTCTCTCTTGGTTTTGTTTCTTGGCCTTAGTGTCCGGGCAATACTTCTTCGTATGACCTTTCTTGTCACACGCGAAACACGTAACTTTCAGCCACCATTCCTCCTTCTTCTTAAGCTTTCTGTACTTGCCCTTACCCCCATCCCCTTCATCTTTCTGATCATCTAGCATGAGGTTTGTCTCCTTCTTCAGCTGCCTCGTGCTCTTGTTCACTCTCTCTCTCTCTCTCTCTCTCTCTCTCTCTCTCTCTCTCTCTCTCTCTCTCTCTTCTCTTCTTCCTTCCAATTGTCCTTTCTCCACAATGCCCATGTGTCTCTCGCACTATCGACTAAGTCGTCAAATTTGGGTCTTAGGTTAGGTGGTAGGTTGTAGTGAAGTGTTTTGAAACTCTCTCCATATGCGGGGTGTCTTGCGAGCTTAGCAAGCAGGCTTCTTATGAGGTCATCCTCATCAAATGGGTGTGTTCTATGACTCTCAACCTCTCCTTTCATGGCGATGTAGTCATTTAACCATGCATCCACATTCTGTCCGGGTTTGGGGTACATGTTCTCGAAAATTTGTGCTTTGATATTTTTGCTGACCCCGGAGATTGAACCGAACTTTGCCCTAACTGCCTCTATTAGTTCTATCGGTCCTTTCACTGTTTTAGTGCGCAGATATCGAACAACAACAGGGTGAGAAAAGGTAACAGG